>VXAZ01009477.1:5603388-5725053 GCA_013399875.1 Gymnorhina tibicen
AAAAAAAAAAAAGAAAAAGAAAAACCAGTAGTACTTGGCAATAAAAAGTATTAAAATCTTCTGTCTTGTCTTGCTCCAAATGAGGCCTTTTAGCTTATATGTCTGTGCTTTCCCCATGTTTCTATAATCTATTTTAATAATTGTTCTATCTTTTGTTTTGTTCATAGCCTACATGCTGACACAGTACCAGTTTTATTTCCAAAAGAGGAGTTCATAGAATTACAGTGTCTGATCCAACTACCTGCTCTGATGATCCTCACTGGACCATGTAGGTAAAATTCAAAAAACCCTATATATATCCACATGATATCTTTGAAAGTATTCAACATATTGGGAAACAGCTGATTTTCGGCAACAGCGTTCACTTTGTGGAGTCAGAGTCTTTTGGAATTTAGGGACTACAATATCATTAAGACTCTTTATTGTCAATAGAAGCACAAAAGTAGACTGTCATATGTCACAATGTGCTTGGTCTTCTTGCCACATCTATTTTAAGTAGTTGTGGGAGCTGGCAATAGTGTGATGCCCATCATTCCTGTAGGCGTACCTGAGCTAACTTTGGTAGCAGCTGCAGTGGTGAAAATTTCAGCATAGGCAAAAAACCCAGCAGAGAAATTGAATAAATTCTGAAGCAGCTAGTAAACCTTGAGCTTCTTGTTGTTACAGCCACACAGCTAGCAGAGTAACAGCTAGCCAGGAAAGAGTTAGGCCGAACAGGTTTACATGCATGAACCTCTATGGCTGTCTATAAGAAGAGTAGAAGAGTATCATGGTATTAGTAATCAGAAGAAAGATGCCTTCTTTCTATTTCTGTCGATCATCTTGAGCTTCTGCACAAATGTTCAAGTCTTCCGTGAGTTTCAGACAAAATGTAAAATGTAGCCAATATTCTATCTCCAGGATTTCCCTGTGGAATAATTCAGTTTTGCTAGAAAAGAGGTGCAAATCCAACAATTTAGATTCAGTTTCTTGAAAAGTGTATTTTTCCTTTTTGTTTTGATATGCTAGCTTTATTTAGTTTCAACAAGTCACCTCCCTCTGAGCTAGCAGACCTAGGCAAAGGACTAAATTGTTCTGATTAAATTGCCAGCATTTATTGTCTCTTGACTGCTTTCTCCCTTGTATGCTATGCTGTTTTATGTCTCAGTTGCAGTGGCACTTAAAATAATTCACATGAATTGGTAAGCTGCAGAGTTTATGTCTACATTATAATTGGTGTTTCTTTTACATTCCTTACACTGTAAAAGCTCCACCTTGGTTTGCATTTCTAATTTTGTGGAAATGAGCTGTAAACTTGGATGTGTAGCAGTGGTTTAGATGGCCTGTATTTACACATGCTGGCACAGTCTCTGCACATAACAAACAGCTCTCCTCACACTCTCTTTTGGGACTGTGACACTGGCAGTTTATTGTGATGGTTTCTGGAGCGTCTTGAGATTTCAGTCATTCAGTTCTGTCTGGACAAGGTTTCTAACTAAGTCATCTCAGCAAAGCATTTTCAGAGTGTACTGGCTGAATTTTTTATGGCTTCAGTTTTAACAACAGGTGCCTCAGATGAATCCTGTAACAATGCTTATTCCTGCTTTTGTATCCTGAAATTATGACAAGGTATATTACATGCTGTTACATACACAGCTGACTTTCATGTTGTGCTGACCATATTCCAGATTTAATTAGATGTTTTTCAGGTATTTTGCAAAAAGTGAGAGGTTGTGGTTTGGGATTCTTATTTTCTTTTCTTTTCTTTTTTTTCCCCCTGAATATGTCAGTTTTTCTATTAATAAATACTGAAAACATTTTTTTTTCTGTTTTGGTGGTTAAAATTAAATTTCAGTTATCATTATTCATAAATGGGTTGCTATCTCCAGAATGGAGAAGAGATTCATATTTTCTCTTGTGTATATCCAAAGTCTTTCCCAGTTGTAACTGATGGGTAGGAAAGCAATCCCAAAAGACATTTTTTATGCTGGAGAGGATATCGAGTCTGAGGAGAATGGGAGAATGTCTTTTTTGTGGGTATCAGTGGCAAAACTATTTCTTTGCAGAAAATTTTATAATTGATGCTGAATTTCAGGATACCCAAAAAGAACTGGAACTGTGCTCAGTTTTAGTGCGAAAGGAAAGTAATAAAGAAGACACCTAAATTCATATACTTAACTTCTGTACATTTTGTTACTGCCCACACCTCTCTTCCTGTACAGACATGCAATATTTGTCACTGAGGATGATGTGAGTGTGGGGAAACAGTGAGCAAAAAATGAAGGGTTAAAGCACCAACCCATATAATCCATTTTCAGAAAAGCCAGAGATTATATCTATTGTTTGGGGTTTTTTTTCTTGATAATAAAATAATGGCAGCAAAGCCATTCATGCAAATAAATCAATGGTTTACTTTGGATTTACACTACACTGTCATGGTACCTCTTAAGGGATTGTATGTATAAGGAAATAATAAAATAATGTTCTTTATTACCTACAAATGTGCAGAGCACTAAACAGAATTTGTCAGTTGTTCTAAACATGTTACATTCATCAAGAGGAACAGCTTATCTTGCTTAGCACAGGTACATTAGCTAGACTGGGCTGCCAGAATCGTAAAATCTTGCCTCAAATGCAAGGATAATGGTCATTACGATGTGCATTTGTCATATAAGGCAAGTAATACTTGTGCTTGAGTAGCTTTTAGCAAAGTATAGATGTTTGCAAAGGTTGTGGTACATCTTGGATCTCTAAAACCAAGTGCAATTTCTAACACAATTGGCGTCACTTTCAAGGGTGAACTGGATAATGTCTGATCTAAGAAGGGCCAGAGGTAATGTCTTTTCTTAAAAGGTTTGTACAGTGGTATATGGAGAAAGTGTATTTTTAAAAAAACAATTTGTAAAAATTAATTCATATTTGTTCATATAGTCATAAATTTGATCTAAATGTCTACGTGAAACTTCATGATGTTGATAAAATCTACCAACTCAATCAGAAATCTAACACCAGAGTTTTATAGAGTAGTTACAAAGAAACATTTCCTCCTATATATTATCCCTTGAAAAATGATTCGAGCTCTTATTCCAAGACTAATAAGAACTTGTATTTTAATCTATTTCTCTATTTATCGACTTTGGTAGTAGGTTGGAGCAGAAGAGCAGGTTTAACAAAAGGAAGGGTCATTTCAAAGTGTATGTAATCTGTGGCTGTGGCTATCATGAGATCCTGCTGTAAGCAGTTGAGGAGTCAGCCAAATCTTTTGGTGCTTACTTGCCCGTTCCCTTTGGAGTGACTTGGTGTGATGTTATTTCAGGAGAAGCATCACAGCTTAGACTCTTGTGTGTCTGTGCTGGCATGTTAAGCTAATGGTTCATCCATGAGGGTAAGGTACTATTATGCTTTATAAAGATGATTAATGGCCAAAATTAATTTTCTAGAAACAATTTCCTCTTTGTCTCTAGTTGTTTTACCAGCTCGATGCAGTACCTATTGATGGTGAGGCGAGCACATAGACTGGGGTTCCACTGATTCATTCATAGCTGCTTATTTATTTGTAAATAGATAATTTTAATTACTTGGAAGAAAAAAGGTGACACAAACTAGGCATTTGTAATTTGCCTCCTGAAAGAAAATCTGCTCTTTAGAATAGAACTAAATTTTTAAGGATTTTTGATTTAAATGAAAGATGGAAATATTTATGTATTTAAATTTAGGCATACAGAATATAAATTTTCCCAGCTGAAACTCTCTCTAGGGTATAATATAAACAATTATTCTTTCATTATGTGCATTAAAAACTCAAGTGAAGTGATTATGGCTGAGTTCCATTCCCTCTGAAAAAACATACCGTTTATCAACAAAGATCTTTCAATAACTTTTTTTGAAAGGAAGACTATTAGTTTGCAGAATTTCAAATTTTTATTTCCTCTGGCATTTAAAAAAAACCTCAGGTTTTCTTGTAATGCACTTCGCCAGACAGATCATATTTAACTTGTGAGGACTGACTAGTTTGCAGCTGTAGGTGGTATGTGAAATACAGACTTCAGGAAGAGCATGATTTACATAACCACTTCAAAGGAAATACATTATAAATAAAGTTCATTTCTCTGGGGGCTTACAAAACCATTATGTTTATAATTTAAATTACATTAAGCTAAATAAAATAGTACACCAAAACCCTCCAGAGAAAAATACTTCATTTAAGTTTGAACATTACATTACTTCTATTAATTGGAATTATTTTATTCTCTCTCTAGTAGTTTATTTTTCATTGAATATATATAATTAAAAGTATTTTCATTGCAACAGAAGTAATTCTTTCCCATCTTGTGTTCCAAGCCCTTGTGTTCAGTAGATCACTATAGTTTTATTTGCCTGCCTGCCTTCATTTCTCAGTGCTTTATTACGGGTGACTAACGCTCTGAGCATCAGGCTGTGACACAAGATTACCATCGCTGTGTCACACGTTCCACTTTATCAAACTCCTACTGGAGCTGAGTCTCTCAACTCGGACTGAAGTTCCGTATCAGAAAAATGGTGGGGGGTGAAGTTTTCTTCTGTAGGAATATTTTAGAGTCTGCTCATCCAAACTTGCCCTTTCCAGGGTGCTTGCAGGGGTAACTGTTGAGTAGAGACCGCAACACAAGCGACAGAATCCATTAGTCTCCCTACTCTATAAAGATAACTTGGAGGCAAGGGAGCCTGGTATGTTCTCCTAGAAGACAGTATGTCTTCTGGGAGAGGAGACTAGGAAACTATTGAAAAACCTTAGTGAACTATCTAACTGTAAGAGCGATTTATTCTACCTTCCTTTTTCACCCCGTGACGAGACTTTACAGGCTGAACTTAATCAGGCTATCATTCCTAAGAGCAAGGAGGGCAGTAAATCTGTACTGCCAAGCTCCTCTAATATTGACAGCTTTGCAATATGGGTTTCTGTAGAGATAGTCTAAGCACATATAAGCTTACAGGAGCTGAAATAGGTTGTATAATAAAAGCAGGCCAATCCTATACACAACACTTATTTCCACTTTAGAATCAACTTTAAAACAGCCATTAACTTCAAATTAATCCATATTTAAGTCTAAAATGTGATTTTTGTTTCATATAACTTAAAGTTATTAAAACTATTTTTACAAGGGAAAATAATAGTTTGCAGCTAGCTATTAACACTATTGAAATATATAAAAAAGAAAGAGACCGTGCACATATTTTTCCCTAATTTATAAAATGTTTGCCTTTTTATTTTTTTAAGTGCTTTCAAAAAGCAATAGTAATTGAAGCTAATGCTGGATTGAATAAAAACTGTTGACCTGAGAGTTCCAAGTAGACTAGGAAAACCTTGAGGAAAAAAAGTAGTACAAAATGTCAAAGCTTAGACATGTTTTCTATTGATGCAGAACCTAAAAGTTTTATGAAAAAACTAAAGAGACTTAGTCACAAAAGTCTAAAGAAAAAAATTCTTCAGTAAAATGTCTAAGCTTTTTCATTAACATTTAAATAAGGTTACAGTTTCATTGTATATACTAAAGAAATATTACTTTTTCCTTTCTGCTTTACAGGTTTTTTTCCCTCCAGTATTATTTGTTTGCATTTCAAAACTAGTTTTTGTTCCTACTGTAAATGGTTGCCAGGTGGTTAAACAATAGAGGCAGTGAATGCTAATGAAATACCAACGTTACTGTAGTGTGGCAAGTAGGAGTTTTTCTGTATTGTTTTTAACTTTCCCCAAAACTGGGCATACTGCTGGATGAAAAGCTGGATGAGGCCCAGCAATGTGCTCTTGCGTCTTGCAGAGAGCCAACCGTATCCTGGGCTGCATCCAAAGCAGCATGGCCAGCAGGGCAAGGGAGGGGATTTTGCTCCTCTCCTCCACTCTGGTGAGACCCCACCTGGAGTGCTGTGTCCAGCTCTGCAGACCTCAGCACCGGGAAGACATGAATCTGAAAATAATCAGAGGGCTGTAGCACCTTTTCCGTGTGGAAAGGCTGAGAGAGTTGGGTTTGTTCAGCCTGGAGAAAACTCCAGGGAGACATTATTGCAGCCTTTCATGACTTACAAGGGACCTACAAGAAACATGGGGATAGACTTTTTATCAGGGCCTTGTGATAGGACAAGGGTTAATGGTTTTAAACTGGAAGTGGGTCAATTCAGACTACATATAAGGAAGAAGTTTTTTTATGATGAGGGCAGTGAAACACTGGAACACATTGCCCAGGGAAACTGTGCATGCCACATCCCGAGAAATAGTCAAGACCAGATTGGATGAGACTCTCAGCAACCTGATCAGTTGAAAGATGTGTGTGCTGATTTCAGGGGCTGTTGGATTAGACAACTTTTAAAGCTCCTTTCCAATACTTTATTCTATGATTCTATGACAGATATTAAAAAATAATTTTCATTAGGCAATTAAACTTCACCACAGATTTTTTTTCCCCTTTTTTTCTCCCATCCCTTTTGACCAACTCTAAAGTTAATAGATAATAATTTTATATTTTAATAAATGTATATTTTTATTATTTTAATAAGTTTAAGATGCATTTAAGATGCATATATCACCACATATTTAGTTTAGCTCTCTGGTTGAGATGGTTTGTGGCAGACAGAATAAAAATATTATTATTAAAAGGTCCTTATTAAAAATTGGAGACTTTTGTGCAATGGGGTCCATATTTCTGTAGGTAAATGTATGTTTGAATCTCCAATAAACTCAGCAGACTAAGATGGCTCATGTCCTACTTTAAGGGCTGATAATAAAGAAACAAGAGTCCTTGAAGAAATTTAGGTTGATAGCAAACACTGGAAATATGGGGTAGGAAGGCAGCAGTCCCTTTGCCCCTTTTCCCAGCTCTCACTGCAGCTGTGTTCCCCTTGCACTGCCTGCTCCTCTCCAGACCACACTGCACAAGGTGACAGTCAAGTTCTCTTTGGAAACCTTCATGTGCAAGGACTTAGGGAGGAATTTACAGCCGTTATCATAGTGATATAACCTTAGGATTTCACTGAAATATTTATAGTGTTGTCATAGAGGTGCATAAAAGCAGTGAGGTAACTGGAATGCCTTTAATGAGGAACTTTGAAGTGAGGATTTGTTTTGAATTTGCAAATTTGTCCAGTTGACTAGTTGTGCACTTAATCATGCACTCTGTGTTCATATGCACTGCCACCCAGCCACCCAGCCATGCTCTGAATGACGGCAAGGAAGTAGATTGACATGTTTTATTCAGAATACGAGTCATAGGCAAACAAAGCTGTAAGTCGACTGAATCTGTTGTTTCACTGTAGTTTAAAGTAAAGTCAACTTCCAAATGGACAGTTAATGTGGAAAGGATTTTAATTCCAAAATGTCCAAAAGTTTTATAACAAAATATTTTCTATCTTCTGTACATATGATAACACATTGCCTGGTCTGTTCTTCTAGTTACATTGCTCTGAATGACTGCTCTCATCTCGTACTTGTGCCTGTCATATCGTGTCTCATGATTTTATTGCACTGTCTTGAAATATCCCCTCGAATCATACTCTTTTTTTTATCATTATTTTGAACACCGTAGTGAGCAACTGAAAGTGAAATATTGCAGTATTAAAGTCAGGTATTACTTCAGGGTGCATTAAGTTACCTAAATGTGTAAAGATGTAATGTAAAGCTTGCTACATTTTGCATAGATGCTAGCCATCTCTCTGTTGTTTTCTTACTTTTCCTATGAGTTTTGTGGGGAATGCATTGTGTGTGATGTGTTGGTGGCTGCTATCAAAAT
This sequence comes from Gymnorhina tibicen, assembly GCA_013399875.1. NCBI lineage: Eukaryota > Metazoa > Chordata > Aves > Passeriformes > Artamidae > Gymnorhina > Gymnorhina tibicen. The sequence continues at coordinate 5,611,128 of VXAZ01009477.1, forward strand.
ATAAATATTAGCAGATATCATATTGGATGTGTCAGTCCAGCTGCAGTTAGTAATCAGTGTTGCTTTGAAGCACAGAATGCAGGAAGAAGGGAGAAGGTCCAGACAAAGAAGCTGCATTTGTACTATTTCCCTGGGATTTTTCAAGCTTTTTTCCATTGTAGACATCATTATAAAACTGAAATTTATACTCTATTCTTGGGCACAATGCATCACTTGTGTTGCAAGGTTCACAGTCGGCTCTAGCAAGATGGTCACTGCTGATTTGCCTGGTGCTAGGGGAATTACAAAGCTTATGCTTTCATGGCAGTGCATATCTTCTGAAAAAATGCCTGAATTTCATTGGGATCCCTTTGCAGAGATGATCATACCCTAAGGTATAGTGACTCTCAAAATCTATCCCTGTATTGATTTAAATCTAACTTAATACAATTGTTTGCATAGGAAAAAAAAAAACAAAACCATAAAACCAAAAAAGATTCCTCAATGTTCAAAATGTTTTAAAATATCTGTTTAGTGAGGATTTTGAGTAGGTGACGATGACTGAAGCTCATTGAGAACAAATTAAGCAAGTGCTGACTTAGACATGCACTGGTATGCTGTGAGTGAGAGAAGACTTAGGCTCACATTCACTGTAACTACTTTGTTGGAGGGCTTTGTAAAACTTACCCTAGTGATTAATAGAAAAGAAGAAATTAATAGAGTGCCTGTACATTTTTTTTTAGTTGTGGATATTCCATCTCTTATATTAATTTATATTAACAGGTTGGCTGTGTTGACAGACTGACACTAAGGAGCAGAACTTAGGAATGTTTGTGTTCTAGGTGTCAAATAGTTGATTCTTCAATTTGGAAACTTTCTCAGAATTAATCAATTAAATTATTTATTTAGTTAATTAAAAGAATTGTTGTTGTTTCCTTGGTGCTTATCTTATTTGATGCACCTACAGTGAAGTGAAAAGTATTTTCAATAACAGCACAACAAATTTGCAATGTCACATAGTGGCCCAGAATATGCCCGAGACAAGGTTTTGCAGCACTTGGGAAAGATCAATAGAGAACTTGTTCAGTGGAGAGCAGGGCTTTCTGTGGCAAGGTGACAAGAACTCGGACTTGGTAACCCAAATGTCCCCTGCTTCTATTTGTAAATGGCAATCTGCCAAAGCATTTTCAAGATTTGTTTCAGTGTTTCTTTGTGCTCACTTTTTAGCACTTGCCTCATAGTTAGAGCTTCTTTACATTGAGGATGGCAGAGCACTGGACCTCCCAGGGAAGTGTTGGATGGAGTCTCCCTCTCTGGAGACATTCAAAACCACCCTGGATTCTTTCCTGTGTAACCTCCTCTGGATGACCCTGCCACGGCAGTGGCATGGGACTAGATGATCTCCAAAGGTCCCTTCAACCCCGTTCTGTGATTTTTCCACTGCTCTGTGACTTCTACATCATTCTTCTGATGACCAGGGTCTCAAAAGTCTTGTGTGTCATTGTGGACCATTCCCTGCGCAATCTCTGGATGACAGAGCTGCAGGCAACACAGCTTGCAAGAGAGAACTTCTCAGCCTGGTTCCTGATTTTAAGGTGTGCTTTAGGCACCACCACTTAATTTAAGGTCCTTGCAGCCCTGGTGGGATTGTGCAAAGGGATTTGAAAAGCTGGAGGCTCGAGAGGGCTGACAAACATACTGGGGTGCTCATTGGCTGGCATTTTCCAGCTTGAACGACTTGTAAAACAAAGCTTGAGAAGCAACATTTTGACACAAAATTTGTCAGCGACATTTGTAGTACTGATCCAGATCTTCAGGCTGTGTTGCTCTGAATAATTTTAAAAGTGTATCTTCTTCCCTTCTGAAATGCTAGCAGACATTGAATGTTTAATAAGAGGTAGGTGTACTGAAAGGACCCTGAGGAAAGAAACAACAGGTCTTTCATGTCAGTCGTCTTTTTTTTCATGTGGGAACACCAAGATTGGCTGTGAGAGACTATATTTTATTTCTCTCTCGACAGAAAATAGGATGCCTTGTATACCAAAGTATTCCCTACGGCTTCTTGGGGAGAGGATATAGACTCTTAAGTTTCTGGTCTTATTTGTGCAAGCCAGTGCCTCTTTGATGAACTGCATTTCTACTCGTCTCCCATGCATCCACTCCTAGGTTTCCTTTTTCCACAAAGAGCAGCCAAGGTTGTCCAGTCATTATTATACATTTTCTTTAGGCATCTTTCTTTTGGGGACTATTTGGATTATATGCCTAAACCCCAGACAGGATTAAGATTTAAAGTACAGACAAATTCATTTTCTTACTACTCTTTTTATTTAATTGGGAAAAAATCAAAAGCCTAAGGACTACGAATCCACAGTTCCCACTTTCTTTCTTGCCAAGATATTTTGCATTATCACGGGTTCTATTAGGAATTTTTTGGTTCTTTGTAATTTCTGAAGAAGCCTTTGGGACAAACTGTACTAAGTATCTACCAAAATATATAAGGTTGTGTAATGCATTACTTGTCATTAAGTGCTTAAATTAGGTCCCTAGTGCACACATGTACAATCATTGATGCTTGTAATATCTATCAACAGTTTTAGCTCTAAAAATTTCAGCTCAATTTCAGCCATTGTCATTAATTTCCTCAGACTGTTTCTCGGTACACTTAGGGATTCGTAGGAGACAGTCAATAGTTATTGGGATATTTGCTGAGGTTTCTTCTTCTTCTTTTTAAAGATAGTTTTAAATTTTATTTCAGTGTTTTCAGTGTGTCTGATTAGCTTTTTACAGTTTAAAGAAATTAAAAGAGCACATCTTGAACTGGGAAGAAACATTTGTATTCCTTTGGGCCCTGAGTCCACTAGTGCTGCCCATGGAATAGAACAATTCTATAGAAGAGGGTCTGTTATACTAAAATAAAGAATCAAGGAAATAAAGCTGCAGACCTTCAAGACAAGAAAGTAGGGAGCCATCTGTAAAAGAGAAATGTATTTAGAAAAATGATTCCAAGTTCTAGGATTATTTCTAAGGGGGGGGGGGAAAGAGAAAAGATGTTATATTTAGCAACACTTAGAGGAGATAGGACTTCATCTTTTAAAGTCCTGTGGAGGACCCCTATATGCTAAGCCGCATGGAATTTAATCTACCTTTGAAAGATGAAAGGATGAGATGAGCCAGCCAGAATTTGAGCCCCTGCTTCCAGGGAGTCCAGGTTTTTCTACCTTAGTGATTAGATCTCAAAGCTACTTTCTCTGGCTAAAAATCCCTCTAAATCATTGCTTTAAAGAATTGTATACAAACTGAATGTATCTACATGAGGTAGTTAGGAGCTTCCATTATTTCAGTGCAGGGAACTAGAGGATCAAGAATCAGGTATTTGAGAAAAAAACTATTCTCGGTTGGTTTCTTCTTTCTCAGTCCTTTTTCATTTAGGTCACTTTTCGCATAAATAAGTAATACATCTTTGGTTTTCTAATTCAGTTTATGGTATAAAGATGCCAAAATGTAGGGAAATATATTTCTTATATCAGATGTAGAAAGTTCCCTGAAAATTAATCAAAAGGGATTCATTTCTTTACATATTTATGTATACATGTACATGATTTTTTTTACATTTGCTCTCATAACTAAAAATTTAAAAACTGTGGAATTCTGTTGTTCCATTTTATGAGGCTTGAATAAGCAAATGATAATGGAAATACAGAAAAGCAGGTGACTGTTCTTGGTCTGTTATTAACTTGCTGGTTTTAAAAGGCTGAACTTTGTATTTAAATTTTAGACATAAAAGCAGTATTTTTTTTTCAAATGTAATAATATCGTATAAACCTAACATGAATGAAAACATCTCTTTTCTTGAAATGTATGGTTCAACATAATAGCACATACTTTAATTTTTATTTTCGTCATCAAAACCTTACTATTAAATTTTAATATAATCAGAGATACTAAATGTTTTTTCATCTTTTTTTTTTGTGTTTTAAAGTTCTGGGGTTTTTTTCATTCTGAAAGAGTAATTTTTTTATTTTTTTAGTGAAACTAGATATTTTTGACAGTTTCCTGACCCTGAGAATATTAAACTCAGTTGTAAATGAGGATTGGGTCAGAGAGGAGAAGCACATGATTTCTGAGCTTTGTGCCAGTGGGAGGGACATGAACCCAGGATTTTTCTGCCCCATTTACAGGGAGCTGAGAAGCAGCAGCAACAGTATTGCACTGGGAAAAACTGTGCATTATTTCATTTCTCACCTCTGTGCAGAAGTATAAAAAAGTGGGGTGGTCGGGATAGCCCACTGTATCTATTTTTCATCAGAAAAATCCCAAGTCAAATCAATCTTTGCATATGTGCAAACACATCTCTTGGAAAAGCGTGTGCATCCAGCTGACAGTGACTGAATGGGCTTATACGCGTCTCTCGCAAACGTACTGGACCAAGGAAGCACAGCATTTATATGATGCTGTTAATCTCAAAATAGCACAGGAGACTTTAATCTGCAGCTTCTGATAGTGGCTAGATAGGAAGCATGGATAGACTGTTGGAGGCTGCCAGCTCAGATGGGATCTTGGTAGCAAGGACTTGAGAACACCCTTGTCTTGACGGCGAGCACAGCACTCTCTTATTCACAGGTGCAGATGCCTGTATCTGCTGCTGTGTGTAGCCCCCCACAGAGGGCTGTAACAAGTGGGCTGGAGTGGGTGTGGTCTAAGCTTCAGTATGATTTTAGAGGAGGTTAAAGAATTAAAATAGATCAGCATTGCAAGGAAAAAAATTCTGTAAAATCAACTGTAGATGTGTAGTCTGTTCAAAGCATGACTTAGAGCAAGCTGACATGTAATACAAGGAATAAGGTTGCTGTAGCACAAAAATTGCACAAAAGTACAGCTGTTTAATGTCACTATGATTTCATGATTCCATTTTAATAATTGAAAAGTGAATTCTAGTGTAATGGTCTTCAAAAGCCACTAGAAAAAAATTCTGCAGTAACAATGCTGTACTCAGGGTCCTTCTAAATGTCTACAGTCAGGATTGGTCATTCTAAATGTATGGTTTTATTTTTTTTTAAATAAACTATTTCCTGTTACAAAGACTGAAACTGTAAAATAGTAGAACTTAACTTGAACCTCTTAATCAAGGGGTGTTTAGAAACTTTTTAAAATTTGGACCAAAATACACACTCTTATCTAGTAACCAATAGGGTTTGGAAACACAAATCACTTCTTGTTTTATACTGGACATATTGATTGCTTGCTAGATGCTTTTCTCCATCTCTTTTAATGCTGTCCTCCCCACAGCAATATTATAATACCTTTTGGATGCAGATTGATTAGTTATCACATATGCAAAGAAACGCACATAGCCTTGTGTTCCATTGTGGAAGGTGTTACCTGAAGCATTCATACTGATAAGGAACAATAAAAAGTGTTGAGGAAAGATTGTGCGTGTCCTTTGTTTCTGTGGGAATTCATTCCTCTGGCTGATTTCTAGGAAAATTTACTTTACTTTCCATGTAATCAGTATCTCCATAGAAATTTCTGTTATACCAACAAAATAAAATCACGTGTTTGTAAAAAGCCCTAGTCCCTAGAGGACAACTTGAAATATTACTCCCAGATGGATCCGCCTGAACAATGCATTGCCAAAATGTAATCACGTTTAGTGACCTGCCCATTAAGTGATAGTGCCATTAGTGTTTGTGACATTTTTGTTGTGCAGATGAAATATAAATCGGTATCCTGGTCAGTATTGCATGCCATGTAGCAGTGAAGTCCTATTTTTATTTTGTGTGATGTTTCCCCAGTAAATTGCTTTCCTTCAAAAACAAAGCTTCTGTCACCCTCTCTGTCACCTCCTAGTCAGTTTGAACGGGTATAAGTTAATTTTTCACAGTGGAAGCTTTGGAATAGCTTCAGGGAAATGGTGAGCAAATAGGTAACTCTCACTGAAGTAATTTGCTGCTCATAAGCATTCAGGAGGGACAAACTTTGAATGAAGGAGAAAATTGCTTGATTTTCACACATGGACAGGGATCAGAAACCTCCACCCTACTCCAGATTTCTTATATGTCTGGGAAAAATCTCTAATATACTATAAATGATGTTGCCACTCACTCAGCCATTAGGAGCCCATCTTCCACAAGATTTTAACCTTTTATGAGATGAAGAAGATACATAATATTTGTAAAAACAAAGAATTAAATAAGGGATATTTTACATGTATATCAGTTCTTTCTGTTGGAGCAAGGTTACCTTTTAAATAAGAAAAATGCTAATTCTGGCTTCACATCCCTTGAGAATGAAACAGTATCTAAAAAGTGCCTTTTTGTGTGAGCCATTTTCAGACTTTCCTCATAGACCAAAGTTATTGCATGTATGTAATGTGGCAAATCCTCCTAATTGGCAAGGTTTTGAGACCATGCCCTTCACTTTCTCCAAAAGCTTTCAGATATGGGCAGAAGATAAAGTTTTAAAAACTGTATTGTTATGCCCATTTAAAGCACAGCTCTTCCTATTACTCTAGAGAAAAACACTGGCTGCATTTCAAAGTTTTAGCATTTTAGCATTTCTTAACTTTTATGTTCCTCTTCCTACTTTTTTTCTCTTATGGCATTAATGTAGACATGCTAAATGAAATGTCATATGCTCACTACAAATCAAAACCCTCTCAATTGAGGCACTGTATCTGTGTACTGCTGTGAGGAATCTTGATAATCTGGCGTGGTCCATGTTTTCAGCCTTATTTTCCATCTTTTCAGTTCTGTCAGCCACAGAGAAATATAGTTAATAAAATCATTGCTCTCTTAATTCCCAAATTAGGACCCAGCTTTACTTTTTTAAACCTTATACACAGTAACTTATCTTAACTTGCATTCTGTATGTGAGATGGGGTCAAAAAAAAAAGTAAAAATAGCAGATGGGTTTTAGCAAAATGCAGAAGACAGATTTTTTTTTTTCTTGGTCGTTAGGTTGAGATACCTGTAATACTCCAAACATTGTTTTCCTAATGTTCTAATCCACATGACTGTGAAGATGTGTGCCTCTGACTCTTTTTCTTGCAGACTTTTTTTTCTTTTTAGTATGTATAGAGCTATTTGAAAAACCAGATTCTATATCTTTCTGTGCATGCAGAACTATTCCAGGAACAAGAAGACAGTTTCCCAAAGAGCATCTCACTATTTAACCACAGTTTAAACTAGTTACACCAGTGTTTAAATTAGCCTATCACACATACTTTTCTTTCCAGATTAATTTCCTGTGTGATTTAAATCTGGTTTAGGTAACAGTTAAATGATGTTTGTAGACCTTCAGTTCCATGACTAGGACACTTTTTTTTTTCCTAAATAATACATTATGCCAGCATGGAATCAAAGTAGCTGAGCCAAGGACTGATCCAAAGACAGGCTGACTTTGGAGGAATACGGAAGAAGGTGGGGAACTGTCTTGATTACTCCCTGTGTAGCATAAGCAGGTGCTGAAAGTGTCTATAATCTCATACTCTGGGAAATGTAATCTCTTCCTGATTTTGCAGAGACAAAGAAAACTTGATCATAAATTCTAGGTTTGATACACATTTTATTCCACAAAAAAAAAAAAAAAAAATCCTCACGGAGAGTTGGTTTCTTCCTCAAACCTGGTTCCTGCTATCCCATCCACTTTTTGTCTCTTAGCAATGAGCATTTACATTTCTTCTTAACCCACATGAACAAGGAGGCCTTGGGTTCTCCTTTCTGTCACCAACCTCTTCAGGAATTTGCTGCTTTAAATCCTTGAGGGTCTATACTGAAATATATGCAGTGAGGAAAACTTTAGTGGGAACTAGGTCTCCATGTGGTGGGCAGCTGGGACAGTTAGTATAAACAGGCAAGTATAAATAAGTCCTTGATTTAAAATGGCAGTGATGTATGCTATTGGGAAAAAAAAATAAGATTCACTTCTCTTCCATATCCTTTTGATTTCTTGGACAATCTCTGGTCTACTGCCAGTCACTATTTAATTTTTCCTTAAGCCTATGTTCCACTGCTTTTATTGTAATTTGTTAGTGAATGGCATTTTCAAATGTGAGTGGCAATAGCCATCATTGGGAAAGAATGGAAAGAAATAATATGGGACAGCATAGGTATCTGTTGGTAGCCAAAGTAGATTTATTATATATACGAAATTCCAAGACAAAGCTTGGTTTCAGAGGCTTCCATGTGGGATTTCAGATGAAAGCATAATTACTTTGGTTATATCTATTGTGAGATTTTTGGAGTAATTATATCTTATATGTGAAACTCAAAATATGTCTTAAGATCTTGACTCTACAAAGCCACTGAGGAAACTAAAAGACACATTGATGCAAACTGGAATAGCATAGTTTGCAGATATCTAGGGAGTCTTTTTATCAGAGTAAAAAAGGTCCAATTTGATGCCTACTTGTCTGAACCAGCACAGCATATTTTGTGTTCCTGATGAATAGTTCTGTCATGCAGGTGACTGTTCAGTTCTCTGTAGTAAAGTTCTATTTGCTGTTGAATTATTATCAATTGTTTAGAGAAAGAAATTGTTATAAGTTTTATGGGGTTTATTTTTTCTTCCTTAAAATCTGTAAAATAAGTAAAAGTTATTATAATGTGTAACATCTCATAAGAGTAAATTGTGAATTTCTATCCGTAAAGAAAATGGTAAATCTGGCTGCTGTTATTTTGCTGCAGTTCTGTCTCTGAATGCTTTTTTGACATGTCTTTCATTGAGGGAAAAGTAATTCCCCCCTTTTGCCACATGCAAACACATCTCAAGAGGAACATAAAGTCCTGCAGCATTGTAAAGTCTGGAAGGAGAAGAATAAAGGGCAGCATCTACTGGTACTGCAGAACTACAAAGTGCATAAAGCCAGCTTGCATTTCCAGGAGCTTCTTTGGATCTCTGGTATTTAGTATTAGTTTTAGCCTTGTTTCCTAGCAGAGTTGATGTACTCAATAATTCCCTGTGATGCTCCTTATATGAAGCTCCTTGGAGGAATGAAAGCAATTGTGAGAGCCGTGGTGGCAGCACTGGAAACAAGTGGCTGCCCCTCTCAGTAAATAGTAACTATTATTGTTTTGATGATTACAGTCAGCATTGTTCAATGAATAAACTGAAACAATTGTAGGAATGAGTGCCACCTGCTTATTGACAAGACCATACACCTAAAAAAAATCAGCTACAGCTGTTCCTGACTTTTAGAGTCATCATATTAAGGACTATGAAGTAACTGAATCTGGTAAGGTTTTTCTTTTAAAAGAAAAAAAACGAGTCTCTATACTTGTAATATTGGACTGTGGTGCTTTCTCAGAGGTAAATATTTTCAAAGGGATAACAACTGTCAGCCTAGTGAAGAGCAAAAGAAGAAAAATTATAGTCAGAAAAATTTCCAGTCTCTTATCTAGGCTAAAACAATCAAATTTTGCCCATATCATCAACATTTCCCAATTTTCCAGCTCACAAGTATTTCCTTTATTGCTTTCTGCACTGTATATTGCAGAAAAATCCTCAATGTGCATCTGTGTCTACAGTGATAGTATGAACATTCCACATACAACAGGTGTGAGTAGAAGACAGTTTGCTAAAACCCAACAGCATCCTTGCAGGAAGTCCTTAGGTCTCATCTTTGTTTAGAGATTAGCTGGTTCCATTTTGCCAAACTTCTTGGTCTACACCATTCATACTTAAGTTAAGGAGAACCAGAGCAATGATAAAATAATTATATAGGATCATAGGATTGTTTAGGTTGGAAAAGGCTTTTAAGATCGTCAAGTCCAGCCATTAACTTAATATTGCCAAGTCCATGAAGTTAAAAGCCAACATTTTAAATGCAAAAGATATTTTTAAAAAATCTGCAAATTAAGATCAGATAAAATAAAACTGCTATGCAACACTAGCAGTTTAGAGACATTTTGTCTTATGTATATTTCATCTCAAATTTAAAATTTTAAATACCAGTTTTGCCTTCTTAGCTTTCAGCTAGCAAGGTGAAAAGAACACAGTGGCATCGTGAAAAGTCCTGCAAAATGTATATTGGTCTGTTTTCAAAATAGACCATGAAGTTATTTATCTACCAGACTGATGGCTATAGCTACAGTGTAATCACTCGAGATAATGTGCCTCATATAAACACCTCACGGCTCGCTTAGAATTGCTGGACCTGGGATAATTAGAGAGTTCGGTTCAAGTTAGCAGCCTACATCCATATCCACCAGACTTCTCAGACACGCTGTGCAGTCAATGTGTTAACTGACCTTGGGCTCCACGTTGCCACAGACGTCATTCACCTTCAGATCATCATACTAATGTCTCTATGCCTATGGAACTATTAAAGCTTCTAGAGTTTTAGTTGAATAGGAAATGTGAAATGGACCATCAGCAACGGTCTTTGCATTGATTTTATGTGGCTTGTGCACTCACCATCTTGCCAGTGGATTTTTGACCAAATGGAATCAGACAGCTTAGACATTAGAACTGAAAATGATAATAAAATACTTCTGCATATCTTCCTTATTATCAAACTTTATAGCTAGCTTAAAGGTAGATGCAAGATGAATAAACATCCCTTAAGTGTCTTTAATATGGTAATACACTGGATTCCTTTGAATTTAAAGCAGTGCGCTCTCCAAACCATACTAACATTGGCCACATTTGATTTAGAATTATGCCGATTATTCTGCAATGCCTCAATCCATGGGAATATTTGCAGGCTTCTCGTAGGCTGTCTTTGGCACTGAAAAGCCAAGACCAGGAAATGTACTAAAACCTGATGTTTATTTCATGTGTAATACATCTACATTCTGAGCACACCCTGAATACATTTGTAACTAGGGTCTTCAACCTTGAACTAGGAAAGGTGAGCTACATTGTTGTCTCTCTACAGAAAATCTGTCTGAGTTGTTTCTGCAGGAAGCCCAGATTGAATAAAAGATGGCTGTTCTGGAGTTTCCAAGCTTCAGAGGCTAGATTTTTCCAGCTAATCAACTAAGAAGCAATGTCAGAAACATTTCGCCCACTGACACAATTCAGAGTTGTGTTGCAGCAGGAAGTTGCTCTGTGGTATTACACACTTCCAGAGATATTTACTTTCCTGCTTTTGGTCTATATGTGCATGCTGGTTGCTTTTCTATCTGGCTCGTGAGGACTAAAGTTTGGTACCTGGTTGGTACACAAGTACAAAAGTGCACAAGTTGCAACTTTACATCATCACTCAGTGCCCTTTGGAAGCAGCTCTGCCTTTGTGATGAGTGCACTTCTTTACAACAGTCACATGGGCAAATTCTCTGAGTTCCCCTCATAATCTTATGATATGATATGATATGATATGATATGATATGATATGATATGATATGAGCAGAATTTAGTAATAAAATATGTGCTGAACTTGGCTTCAGCATAAGGGAGAGCTCCTGCACAGCCCTTTTCAAATTAGAAGAGAATCTGTATTTGACTTATTTGGCCTTTTGTTTTTATTCTTTGAGATTTTGGGGGATTTTTAAAGAATTCTCAAAGATACTTAGCTCTAGAGTCACACTTTTCATATGTGTCATCAAGACAGCTCATCTTCTGCCTCTGTTGATACAACAGATGTTGATACCAAATAACCTCTTGCTTTACATATTCAGTTTCAGAGGAACATATTACCCCCTTTACTCTCATTAAATGGGAATAAAACACTTGTATATTTCTCCCTGGGTGCAAATAAGGGAAAACTGTGGTCTCAAAACAAAACTGATATGTAAAATAATCTTCTTTCTACTGATCTTTCATGCTCTCCCATCTCAAATTACAAATTAAAAATTCAATAACCCAGATGTATTCATATACCAACATTTTTAAACTTAAAAAACCCAAAAACTAAACCATTGTTTTGCTGAACTTTGATGAAGGGTAAGCTTGGCCTAAATATTGCTTTTGGAGCACATTTTTTATTTGTGGTTGATTTTGTTTGTTAGGACTTACTATGTGCTGATATTATATAAACACATCTAAGTTATTTCATTATTTTATTTTTAACTAGAAAGCATCAGGAATCAGCAGGCAGCAAACAACTCCGGGATGAGAAACACCACCAAGCCGACTCAGGTGTCAGTAGTGAGTGTCAGCAAGGCACTGGGCATGAGCACAATGTTCAGAACATACTCCTGCAGGATGGGGCTGGTACATCATTATTTTGCTGGGTCCACACTTGTGCAAGAATCCAGCAGGTTTCTGTCCCTTAGATACCATTCATAATAATCTGCTCTTGATTAAAAACATAGAAATAATTAAAAGAAAGTAGTCTTTACAAAACTATGGGATGTGCCTGCGGAACTCACCATCAGAAGGTGTTTCAAGACACAAAGTTATATTTTCCTAGATTTTACATGTCATAGAAAACATGTTGAAACTACTTTATAGGATGTTCCATGAGCTGTTTACAGTAGGTCTTCCTTAGTTATAGTAACCACTGTTTTCTTAATCAGTGCAGAGCTTACAATTAGTATTACCTCTTACTGCTCTTGCTTTTGTTTATGGTCATTAATTTTATATTGTTCCTTTTTTTTTTTCGGTTTTGTATAATAATTCGTCTTACCTAGTGTGGAAAATTCATCTTTCCCTCTGCCTAGAAAGTTCAGGACACAATTAAATAAGTGAGTACATGCAATAAGGATACTAATCTATGGTAGGTTTCTCAAGTAATACTTATGTTTATAATGAAAGCTTATTTCACTGAAACTGAACATGTATTGCTTTATATGGACAAAAAGAAAGCCCAAACTTAACTCACAAAATCATATATTGTCTGTAATAAGAAAGTTTAAAAATTCCCTAATCTCAGGATTTATCAAATTATATTTAATATGTTCCAGATGCTACAATTAATCTTAAAACCCCCCAGAACTGTATCTATTGGTGTTCTTTCAGTTACAGCTGAAGCAGTATGGATATATCGGAGCCATATATATATTTTCAAATACATGGTTTTTATGGTAACTTATTTATGAATCATTCATAGTTAATTCTGTATTTTGATCAATCACAGGGATGGAAAAGATGTAATTATCAGGACCAAATTATTGTCTGACCAACTATTTTATAATCATTGAATAACTTTAAAGGCCATAAGAATCAAATAATGTTGCATTTTTTATTATTCCACTAAATACAGTATATCCAATATAAGTATACATAATATTTCTTGCCTCAAGGTTAACATTATATTGAATAGTTGCTTTTGACTTCTAATTCAGACTCTGTTATAATCTTCTGGCAAGACCATAAACCCTAGACACGTCAGACTTAACCAGCTCTTCACTGCAGGAACACTGACCATTGAAAAACTGCATTTTTTGGGTGCTGTACTTTCTTAAGAGAGCTTAAACTGTAAACCTAGCACCTTCTCCAGTATATAGGAAATGGCACCTAAAAATCCATCACAGTGTGTGAGACTGTCCCTAAAAGAACCACCAGAAAATGCTGAGTAGGGAAGTGGGATCTGTAGCACATCTTTCATGCAGAATAAAGGGAAACATCATAAAGGTAAACATCATCTTCACTCATGAGTTTTCTGCTGTAGTCGGTCAGCAGCCTTTGGCACACACTGTAGTTGGAGGAAAAAGCTATCTTTTCCATATAGATTTGAGGAAAATCTTTGCTTGAAGAGAACACCTTCTTCCTGCTCCCAAAGAGTGTCCCAACACGGGGATGAAGCACTATGGATGGGTATTCCCCAGCAGTGCTGCCAGCAGAGCCCTCCTTTGCCTAAAGCACCAATGCTCAGCAGTGCTTGCAGACTAAAGCATCGTGGCCTTCAGAGAGCAAGGGGCTCCCCTCCCTCCTGGATAACTTGAATATTTTCATTTAAATGCAAAGATCTGAAGCTTGTATCATCTGTTTTATTCTGCATCTGTTTTGGTGACTCTGAAGTCCTGACCCCAGGGAAAGGTGTCAGAGAAAGCCAAAGAAAGGGCTGTGTGCTACTCCCTTTTTACATGCCTTGGAGGGCTGGGTTTTTTAGGGGGCAGTTTTATGTGCGTTTTGAGGGGAGCTGTGGGTTTTCCTTTCCCTTTTGGGTGTTCCTTTCCCTTTTGGGTGTTTCTTTCCCTTTTAGGGCATTGTTTTGAACTAAGTAGCACATAATCGAGCAAAGTTATTGGATTCTGTGTAGTGTCTCTATACTCAGTGTTATGAAAAAAACCCTTCAGTCAAGCGTGATTCTAATAACTGCAAACTGATGCCAAAATATTAATGGATTTAAAGGATTTTATCCTCTGAGGTCTTCAGGAGAATAATTTAAAGGTTTTATTTTTCCTTGAGGACTTTTTTTTTCTTTTTAAAAGCTTTTCATTTTCAAATATCAGTGTTTTCTACTTTTTTTAATACATTTGAAGGGGTTTTGTCAGCTCTCAGTAAAAATTAGGGTCTTTTCAAATGACCTGATTATCCCTCTACAACATTGTTGATCCAGAGAAGGAAGAGGAGTGGGAGTGACTGCAGCATAATGAGAGAATAGAGTGACAGGGCTGAAAGATGTAGACTAAAATCCTATGAATAAGGCGTCACAATAAATGAGTTTGAATTCTTTCAAAAAATGGTATCTAAACTTCACTTGAAATCTCAGTAAATAGGATGGAAATTTCGTTTACAGAATGGTCAATATTTCACTTATTTGGCTTCCCAAAAGAAGTCCCTTTTTTCTGCAGACTTTGAAGATTGATAATACTTTAGCCTGTCAAATCCCCTGGGAGCATTGCAGAGATGAATGCTGCCTCTGTCCACCTGCCTGTGGCAGAAGGGCTTTAGTTCACACCCGAGAGAGATTTCTTTATATGCTGGGACTTGACCTTTTCAGTTGTTTACACTCATGGCTTGGTTGGAAATGCATCTTTTTTTCTGAGCAACCGAGGTTTGCTCTGAGTTGCACGGGTTTTGTCCTGCACACTATTTATGAGAAATAGTTTCTTCTTGAGGAATAATGTGCCTCCCACCTCTCAGGTTAGATTGAGACTGCTCTCAGCAAGTTTCACAAAAAATGGTATTGTCTGTAGAAAATCAAAGGCTCCTTCTTACTTGCCGTAGATAGTATGTGGATGTGGTGAGGTCATCCCCCAGAGCTGCTCTCCCTGGCAGCTCTCCTGGAAGGAGCAGTCTCAGCAGGACCTCTGTCCCTGCCCCAGGCTGGCCTTGTGCTCTGTCCCTGCTCTTGCACCCACCATGTGTCAGACCACAGGAGGCTGCAAGGGCCTGACCAGGCTCAACATTAATCTTTTCAGGCCTGAGGGGTGGGGGGCTTCAGCAACCTTTGCTTCAATTAAACTGCTCCATATTTTGGGCTACAGCTACTCTAGGTATCCTCCTGAAAGTGCAGTCCCTCTCCTCTCCACACTTGTGTTTCTTGAAGACACTTCTGGATCCTTTGTGCAGGAGGAATGAATTTGAATGCAGCTGTGCTGTTGGTATTTACTTTTCCACCTTTTTGTGTTCCCTAAACTGGGTTATAAAATCTGAAGCTTCCCTTTTCCTAGAGATTGTATCTAAATTTACATTTTTAATGTATGTTTAAGTTGTCACTTCTTTAAATGACTTTTAGTTGCTCACACTGTTTTCATGACTGACAGCTTATTTTATGGACAGAAAATGTGCATAATGGGCAAGGGCTACTTCTTAAACTGCCCTAAAATCTTCCATGAAAAGCTGATGGTTGAGGTGTCAGGTTAGGAACTTGGAGTGCTTTCCTCATGATAGATTTGTCCTGCTCTTTCAACTTTAGGAACATGTCCCATTTCATCTTCAGGAGGGCACTGCTTTCACAGTCCCTCTGCTTTCAGCTCTTCTGTGTGAGCATGTGGCCCTGTTTTTTCCCTGAAATACAGCTGAAGATCAAGTCTTTAAGGCTTACATTATGTTTAATGCCAACATCCAAAAGTAGGCTGGGAATCATTTTACATTCAAGTAAGGACAGTGCAATCCTACAAATAGTGATTAGTTTCCAGTTCACTCCTCTGGTTCACAGGTGTCAATGCTGGTACAGTGACAGAGGTTAGTGACTTGAGGAAGCACAAGCCCATGGTATCCTTGATTTAAATGAGTTGTAACTGCTGTGCAGCCACACTAGAAATTTGTATTCTGAAATTGCAGCAAGCTGAGAGACCAACCAATTTGCCACCAAAGAGAAGTTCCACTTCTGCTTCCCTATTTCCAAGATTCAAGGTAATGTGACATCCTTTGTCCCTTGTCTTTTTTCTGAAGGTAGACGTAGATATGCCTTGCACAGGACATATCACACATCACAGCAATAAACTGGTGTGCTACCATTTCTTTTCACATTCCACAATGAAGCCTCCTTTGTTCCTGATAAATCCTGACTGCTAGGCTTGAATGAACAAACGAAGCTCTGGGTTGTGCACTGATCTGGGCTTTCACAAGAACCATCATTTTATCATTGCACAGAACCCAGAGACAAACATCAGTTTGCATCTGAATATAGAGTAAAAGTGGTGGTACCTACATTGCACATGGCTGTGTCACTAGGTTCAGAGTATTTATGTATTTCTGGGAGCGCATGTAATTCAGTCTTCTGGATTGGATTTGGAACCTGACTTGTATATACAAATATGGAATTTAAGTTGTCATCATTTTAATATTAAAAGAAGACTTAGTGCCAAAACAGGATTTCATCAACATTTTTGTATTGGTTAGTAGGTATCTGCAGAACTACTTTGTGCTATAAGATTACTAAAACAAAACAGTAAAGACTGAATATTGGCCAGATTTCTCAGCAGAGACCATGGGAGGATATTGCTTCGTTTTGTGTCTCTGCCAAGGAAGTGATGCAGATTGTCTTTTTACCACATACTCATGGTTGCATGCAATAGTACCCATGTTTGCATGTGACTGAAAGTTTAGATAGTTGTTTATGCTGTTTGAATTTTTAGTTGTGTTCAGGTTGACAGAAGGAAGTTCAATCTTTCATAACCTTCCAGCTGTTCCAGAAAGAGCCTACTTAATGAAACACTTTATCGCGGTGTGTGCCGTGTTCTGAATTTATTCTTTATACTTAGCAGAGGGATTACTTCTTAAATAAATGAATCTATTTATCCCTAATCACTGATGTTAGCAGTGCTACAAGTGGTAATAAAGAGCAGACGTAGAATCACTTGTGCCTCTACACCAATGCCAGGATAATCTTTATTTTACTGCTGCATCTTAGCACTTATAATAAGAATTCACTTCCTCTCAATTTATGCAAACATGACAAATGATTTAGCTGTATTGCAATGTATGTTATTTTTTTGCTAAACTTTATTTTCATGAGATGATGGTGAAATGTTTATTTTTGCCTGTGTAATATTTCCATAGGTGTTGACACTAAAATCCTATGGTTGTATATCCAAAAGCTTAATTTAATTTTGTGAAATATGGCTCATCATAACTTCTTTTTTAAAAAAACCTTTTTTTGTCCTGTGGTTACTTTTTTCTGACTTACAGATAGTACAGTTAATATAATACAAAAAGTGACAATTGTTCCACTATTGCTGATTGCAGCAACAGGATATGAAACTAATATTAGCTGTCTTTTTCTTACTAGAGCAATATTAATGGAACCTAAAATGCAAACCTTTTCCAAATGAAATAGCAGATGCAAAATGCTGCAGCTCAAAAAGGGAAACTGTCCAAAAGGTCAAAGCAGGCAGGCCTCCATCCATGAGCAGAAGCCTCATGGCCTTGCAGGAAGGTGCAGAAAATAGGACTGACTGCTTTGCTTGATAATATAAGTACTTCTATACATGCAAATCCTTCTTGAGATTTTTCTGGATGAAAAATCTCGGTGTTTATTCATTAGGGATGCTGTGTTTTTCGCTGATCCACATTATGGCTATATTATGGAAGCATTTCTTGGGATTATTTTTTCATGGATGGTGTTTTCATTATTTTAGTAAATTTAGAATGTTGTAAAACAGCAAAGAGTAAATAGAATTTTCTTTTCATATTGAGAACCTCATTTGGGAGATTCCTCTGCTGAGAGACAGTTTTGGAAGTTATGCCAACCCTTTCAAAATAATTGTAATTGTATTTGCATAATTATGATACAGAGTTGCTCAAAGGAGAACTGTGGATATGACAAATTTCACAGTACTCATTTACAAGGCTCAGGAACAGTAACATTGCATTTCCTATGCTAGTCAAGTTAATCGGCATAGCAATCTAAGTTCATAGTTTGATCCTCAGTTGTTCTTTTGGTCCTCTCATATTTGCCATTTCTCTAACACATACTTATCAGTACGCAGTCTCTAGATCAGATCTGAAGTAAGCAGATTTTTATCAAGCCACTGGGTAATTCTGACTACTTCATCTGACATTTTTAGTATTGTGCCATGGCAGCTGACCTATGTAAGTCAGGGATTCCTCTATCACCAGCATGATGAAAAATATCTTAGACCATCCTTTCAGCACATGCCTGTCAAAGGTAAGAGAGGGAAATGCTTTCTGAGTATTAAAAATATAATAACTGTTATGTGGAATTAGGGGATAAGCTCTGTTTTCATTCTCAGTTTGTGAAGGCTTTGAAGGAGCAGCTGTGTGGACCTGTCGTGGCATCACATTAGTTTTGTGCAGATAACATGCTATTATCGTTGCACTGTTCTTAAATCCAGAAGGAAATCCTTGAAATCTGTTACAATACTGGGAATGTAATAATTTAATTTGGCAAAACTGTTTATTCCTTGTATCAAGGGGTTTTGTCTGTACAAAGTACTTAGCAGCAGCAGTGCTCAGTATGTTCTTGGTGCCTTTATTTCAGCTCAAAGAGAAGCATTTTCTCTTACTGCAAATGCAGAAACAGGCAGTATGTTTTCCTTTATCATATTTAGTGTTGCACGAGGAATAGATAATCCTCAATTCAAGCTGATAAGCCTGAAAGGGATTTCAACTGCTTCTTTTAGCAAAAAATCTTTTTCCACCTGCTCTGGTTTTTTTTCTTGGTCATGTGTTCTTTTAATAAATAGTTTGTATTTTCAGTACAACAGGAGGGTATTTTTTTTTTTTCTGACATGACAGACATTCTGGCTGGCTGACCCATCAGTCTGGTGTGAGATACATCAAGAAAAATAATAAATTCTGATCAAGGCAAAAATGTGGTTATGAATCGTTCTCATACTGTGAAAAAAAAATAATGTCCTCTGTAAGAAGCATCATTTCATAAGCAAAATCAACTTGTAGAAAACTGCTCCAGCATAGATGTGTGCTCTTAAATAGATGTTGAATCATCCAGGAAGTTCACAGAGCAATCCTTTATGATTAAAGACCAAGGTAGTCAGTTAATGAACTGGCTTTTGCATTCAAGATCTTTTTATCATATGCCTCTCCAGCTATGGATGTTAAGAATGGGTTTCAAAACCTAGCATATGGTTTGCATAAATGATTACTGTTCTGGTGATAGCCTCTCTCAGGACAAAGGGCACTAGTTTCTATTACAAGACTGAGAACATTTCCTTTTACTATATCCTAGTTTTTTATCTTCTCTGTAGCATGGGAAATGCAGATCATATTGTGAATACTTCTGTAGTTTTCACAGTAATCCTTGTATCTCAGTCTGAGGTGATTATAGTATTTAGCTCTTGTTCTTTTCTGAATAGCCTTCTGAAAGAGTAAGATGTAGAATGAAAGGTTTACTTCTACCTGAAAGCAAAGTTTGCTGTACAGTTTGACAAGGAGAAAGTCTTAAGTGGTGCTGAAATTGCCAGCTCACTACCCCAACCATTGCCATGGCTGTCTTCACTGCCTGGTGGTCTTCATAGCAATGGCTGACAGGCTTTGGGTCTAGTTTAAAACTCATACTTTAGGCAAAGAATTGTTAGGTACTCACTTTTTTAAAATGTATTTTCACTTTTTCCTGTTATGAAGATATGCCACATTAAGCTCTTCATACAGATCTTCAAATACTCCAAATTTTTCTTTCCTTTACCTTTGTTAAAACATAGACAGAAATCCCTGGTGAAAGCAGGCTAAGAAAGGCTTTTACATTAGGAGCATTTTAAGGCACATTGCATAATGCCATTTTTGCTGATACAATTTTGTTAGATGAGAAACACTGAGGAGAGAGGGAGAAAGCCAAATTCATATCAAGTCAGAAGCACTAATACTTGAAGGAATTGTTCTATGCACTGCATATTAAAAGAATAAATGATTTTTCATCTAAAGAGCAACTGCACACTGGAATTTTTAGAACTCCCTCTTACATGAGTAGTGCTTTTTCATTTGTTATAAAGAATGACTTAATGTTTTCAATAGCAGTATTGGAAAAAAAGATGAATTAAGATCCTTCTGTAAGGTAATTCATTTGAGGAAGGCAAAAGTAAAGGGCATGTATTTGGTGGTTCAGTGGTTTGGTTGGATTTTTTTTTTCCCTTTATTAGTTGTTTACTGGAGTAAACTATTCCAAAAACAAAATGTAAGTTCAGTTCCTTTTCTGCTTGATCCACCAAGGGGTGATCTTCTGGGATTTTTTCCCTCCAGAAACTGAGCAGGATACTTGCTCTCAGGACCAAATCACCTGAATGGTACTTGCGTCCAACTACCCTGTTCCAAAACCAGCACCTACACTCCACCCTGGGTAGCATAGGATGCATATGCTCATGCAATAACCTCCTCAGGAAATGCAAATTCTAATCAAATTTTTTCATCCCAGACTAGAGTGATTTGTGATGTGCATTCCCTAATATTAAAAAAATGTGGTCACAATGAAGGGGCTCAGAGCCTCTTTATCATATTGCCTATGAATGATGATATTACAGCCAAAATTGTGGTCATAGGGATTTTTGCAAGGATCCCAGCCATTTCAACAAAAGAAACTGCAATTGTGTCAATAGCCTGGCTGCCCTGCCTACCAAATCCTCTTCACATTTCTATATCTAAGCCAAGATTTAGAAGGGATATGTAACAGGGAAAAATTAGAGATCAAGATGGCAAAACATATTCCTGTGTAGCCTGGTAGAATATGGCTAAAAGAATCTTTCAGATGACATAACATTTTTGAAATACATGGAAAACAATCACCAGAACTCCTCAGCTTGTGTGCTGTGCAGCAGCCCAGAGCTGTAACACAACATCTGGGTACAGCTCTGTTTGTTGGTTCTTGTGCTCAGAGTGATGCCTGAGGACCTGCAGTTTTACAGATATTATTTAATGTCCTCAGTACTTGAACTGGAACACAAGTCAGAGCTTCCTAGACCCCATCTCAGTTCCTCTTCAGTGGTGCTGAACTTGGCTCTGAATTCGTGTGTTTGGCACTGTTTGTATTCTCATCCCTCTATGAAATTTCTCTCAGCTGCTTACAGCTTACTATTCCAGATAATTAGGTGACAATCTAATAATTGATTTGTAGGTGCTTGCTAATTAAAGTTAATCATGTATGCACAGTTGTGATTTTTTCTCATTTCAAGTAGTGTGATCACAGCCAATGAAAATATGGCAGGAGGGAATGATTCAATGTGTGTGCATAATTTTCTTGAAGACCGTATAAATGCTTTTCAAATTTCTAAATGTGTTAGATTTTTCTACCAGTTGAGCTGAAAATGCTGTCAGTGACTGAACAGAGAATCAGTGTCTTAGGGTATACCTTAGGTATAGCAATATTAAACTATAATTGAATCTAATGAAATTCTTGTTGAGTGGGTAAAACCTGGGACTGGGAACCCTCAGACAAATCCCCAGGAGAATCAGACAAATCTCCAGCAGCAAAGCATAATGAAGCTTTGGTGATGTAAGTGAGAACTGGACTGTTCAAAATTTATCAGTATCAGCCTCCTTATGTACATTCCTGTACCTGCCTTTGTTCTTCATTCTCCAGCCTGTAGTTTATCCTGTAGGTGTAAAACATTGGAAAGTTGGAGTCTAATACTAGATAGTAAATGTCATGGGTTGTCATCTCCTGAGTTAAGTGTTAGTTGGTAAATATATCCAATGTGGTTTTGAAAATCATTCACTGAGACAGCATTGTGGATATCTTCCTTGTCTGTATGCCAGTGAATTTGAGCTCTTTGTGTGGGGTTCTAGACCATCGTACTTGCATCTAAATCTTGCTGTGTATTATTCCTCCTGCAGTTGTAGGTGGACTTTGTTTAACTACATATTTTTCCATGGCTTTTAATCTCCCCTGGACTTTGATTAGAATGGAACTTTCTTGCAGTTTTTTTGTCAATAAAGGGGATAAAGGATATACAAAGTACTTTTTTTTTTTCTCTGCATATCAGGAAAATATGATTTTTAATTCAGATGGTAACATGGATTAAATTGGTTCTGAACTTGAAAAAAATTCATCCTAGCATAAGGAAATGTGGCCTTTGTGCTTCCACTGTGGAAATGGCCATGGATAGCAGTGCCGAAGTAGAGAGCCACAGTGAGGCTGTGAGTGTAAAAGATGTGAGCTGGTGAAAGTGCAGAGTTGCAGCTGGGGAGGTCACAACAGGTGATAAGTTCTTTCACTCTTCTAAAGAAAACAAATGGGTGAGGAGGTTCACTTTCACTTCCCACCTAGCAATGGGCTGGCAGTCAGCTAGACAAGTATAGTATGGGAATCTGCATCCCTGCCACTGAGGAGCTGTGGATCAGTTTCTCTCACACCAAGCAGGCCTAAAGTGCATTTAGCACCTTTGCTATGTCCCTGCCACCTTTGCTGTATGTTCTGCTTTCCTCATCTCCTGGGTGCTTAGTTGAGAAGTGGATTTCTTACCACCTTTTCTTATGAAAAAGATTTCTTATGAATTCATTGTTCATAAGAGTTTCCATCCAAAAGTGAAGTGTGGTAAAGTACTTCAGAAAGCTCAACTTCAGTGATGGCAGTGTAAGTGCTTTGCTGAGCACTGTCTTACAAATTGCAGGTATGCCTCATAGGCACATTTGTTTTCCAGAGGTTTTGCCGTTTGGTTTTGTGTTTTGGGGTTTTTTCCCTGCTGTTTTAGTTACAGCTCTTAGTAACACATCGTTAGAATTGTTCATCTGTTTGTACAGCTTATGTTCAGTGATCCCAGTCCTGCCCTGGCTCTGTGCTCGGCTGCAGCCAGGCGCAGTTGTAGGACAGGAGTCAGGGCTATCAATCATCTTCAGTACTCACCAGCTTTGCATCGAGGAGCAGCTTCAGGGGTGAGTAGCAACATGAAAGTAATTGTATATGGCTTTAAGTACAGAATGGATCAAAGGAGCAGGAGGGCAAATAGTTATCTTAGTCGTATGCAACTTCTAGGGAAAGCGAGAGAGGACAGGGATGGGAAGAATAAGGAAGAGGTTTTTCAAATTGTTTTGTGCTACATTCTGTTATAAGTTGCTCTGTGCCACTTTGGTGATGCAGAACAGCCATAAAGTTGGTCTGACAACATGTTTTTTCTGCATTTACTGCTTCACCAGAGCACTGCAAAACAACTGGAGTGTAATGATGAATCAGTCCTGTTTATTTAATTTTGTTTTGCATACTTGAGCTTTACCGCAACATTATTAATGGCTAAAACTTGAGAAACATTCATCTTTGTGTATAGCAGAAGCCGAAATAATTGGAAAAACATGTTTTCCTCTGGTTTTCAACTTTTTCAATTAAGCTGCATTTGAATTTTCTATCTGTTGAGATTCATTCTGCATTATCTTTTCTCAGGATTGCATGTGTGTGTCATTTCCCCAAAACTGAACTCCCTAGGGCTCAGAGTCACTTTACATATTCCTTAAATACGAGGCAGTGAAGAACAAATAAATTGAACAAATAGAAAGGAAGAATGATGCTGTAAAAGTAGTCATCACCTTATGCAGTTATAATTGTTACGTGTTGTCTTCTTTTGTGTCTCTGCTTTACCTTGGATATCCTCTTATGTACCTTTCTGTGCATATATTGTACTTAACTGTAACTTAACATATTGGACCGGTTCTTCAGCAAATAGACTCTGCTGGTGACGGAGAGATTGGAGGTTAACAATGTACATGTTGTGAGTCCTGCCAAAGACTTCAGACTGTTTCCATTGATTTCAGAGGTGATTTTAGCAATTTACACAGTGGAAATGAAACCTTGAAATGTGATGAAAATTATCAGCTGGATTGTTTAGTAGCCCCATAGAAAGTTTTGGTTCAGTTCAGATCTTTTCTTGGGCTGAAGAGTTTGGTGTTTTCCTTTGTATTACATGTATTGCTCCACTACTTTTTATATAGCAACAAATTACAGCCAAATCTGGAGCAATTCTCTATTTGATTGCATTTGATTATTTGTTTTCTAAGACATTAGCTTTACAAGCCAAAAGTTGAAAGATGGGCTTCACATATTTCTGTTCAAATGGAAAGAATTTGTCTCTACACCCTTACAGTTTATGGTGGTTATGTTTATTCATTCTCATCCAGCTGTAAAGGAAAAACTGAGGATCATAAATACCTAAAACTGAAATGCGATGAAGTTTAGTAAAATATAATTTCTCATAATGCATCAAGTACTTTCCCCTTCCGATGGCTTCAACATCATAATGAAATTTGAGGAAGGGTCTGTATTTGTCACTTTTCTTACAACTTACAGCCAGAGCCAATCTTGGTTTATTGCAAAAGATGGGTCCACAGAGCTTATCCTGCAGTATTACGAACCATGCTCCCATTCACCAGCAAGAACTTGATAAACATCTGACTCCCAAGGTCTGTCTGCAAAACAGCTTAGAGGTTCTTGTGCAGCAGATGCTTTACTCAATGCACCATGCTCCAGAATGTGTAGAATGATGAATACACAGTGCTTGCAGGGGGAAACACAAGTCACATGGATCAAAAAAACCACATTATATTCTTTGCCATAAATAAATCACAATGACTTTTTTCCAAAACAGATAAACTCTTTATTTACCTGTGGATTTTTAAAATGTGATTCTAAGTGAAATATAGCATATTCACGTGGAAGGTATATTGAACTTAAGTTGAAATTTGGATTTCATGGCTTTTGGTGGCTGTCATTATCCACTTCATTATTAAGAGTAAATTCTAGTGAGAAGTACGCCCATTATTTCATTTGGACACTGAAAGCAGGAATACTATTGCTTCATTAAGCAGGTACCAGTAAGTTCTATTTCCCATCTGAAATATTTTCCATAAGTCAGATTATTGCAAACATCTGAAATATATCCACATAGAAAATCTGTTTTTTCTTAAAACTGCCAGAGAATAAACACACCTGGAGAGACATCCTACTATTAGTCCTTTTTTATCAGATTCTACTGCTTAAAAGTCGTTAGTTTTAAAAAATGCATCATTTTTACTCATTAGAGAAAAGGCACCATCAACCTCTTTGGGACAACCCATGCAAATTTAAGAATCTGTGTGTTATGTATAGCTGTCTTGTAATTTCCTTTTATCTTCTGCAAAGTTAGTGGTATTTATTTCATAGTAAAGTTTATCAGTATGTACCTGCCCATGGACACAAAAAGTTCACTTTTTTGGTAGTACAAAAGTTTCACTCAATTTAACTGGCTTTTAAGCAAAAGGTCTCTTGTTTTCTTAAAGTACGGAGACTTCAGAGATATCCATGGTGTGTTTTGACACTTATCCTTTGAAGCTGGAATGTCACTCTTTGTTTCACTTTTCAGTGAACTTTCTCTGCTCCTGGGTCTCAGCATCAGCCTTTTCTGAATTCTGCATCCTGATGAGTGGCTGCTTTCAGGCTTGCCAGAAGCAGTGCTGCTCACATCCCTCCTGGCTCTGTCCCTGGGAGACCTCGATGTCCACACTTCACTGAGTGTCACCAGCATGTTTTAGGGAATGCTGTGAGGGTACTGCACTGCCCAGCCATCTGCAGGGAGGGAGGTGTCCTGTGACTGTGCAACTGGGTTTTGAACTAAATCCTTTCAGCCTGAGGATCACTGGCACAAAGTCATCCAGGCTTGCTTTAGAGCCAGGTTTGTGTGTGGGTAGAATTTTAGAGCATATTTATTCGATAAAGGCTGCAGTCTCTGGGTGAAGAAAGCAACCGTTCATTGACGGCTCCTGCTTCCCTTTGCTGCGAAGCAGCCAGACTGCTTGGAAGAGCCGTGCTGGGCAGGTGGCTGCAGAAGCACTGGCCTGTGCCCCTCCTTTCACCCAGACTGTCAAGGCACACTGGAACGGGGTGTTCACTCAGCTCCAGGACTGGAGTGTGGAACTGGCATACACCTGTCCTGCTGTTTCCTTCTTTGCTTGAGACAAAGCACTCAGTGCAGCAAAGTGAAATCCAAACTCTGTATTAGTGCAGGATGGTGCTTGGATCTGCTGCGCTGGTACAGAGCAGCCCAGTTTGCACTGAGAAGAGATACTATGGCAGTGACAGCTTACTTACTGTATTTATTTTTATTTTCATTTTCAATTCTAGATTTCCAGGGGCCTGCTTTGAAACTTGGAGAAGCCCCTTTGAGGTTCTAGGCATTTAGACTGAAGTAAAATAAGCAGTATCTTGCTTTTCCATTCCAGAGGAGTCACTGCCAAAATACAGCTTTTTTAAAGGGATAACTTCTGAAGTTGAAAAGTTGCCTGCTTTCTAAGGTATGACTCTTTCAACTTGCTCTGGTATTGTGAATTGTTTACATTTCCTGGGATAAATTTGAAGAAATTTTTTCCTTGATGCTTACTGCAGGACTTATATGTAAAACTGGAAAGATAATTTGGTAGTTAATTCAGTTTGTGGCTCTGCATCAACAGGATCACAATGGCTTTAATTCTTATTTGGAATCCAAGTTGTCATAGGTGTTCAGACTTCAGTTCCCTAAAAGAACAGAAGATGTAGTAAATTTGCTGTACAACTTTGTGAATTTCATGAATAGACTTGAAACACCCTGGTAAGGTGAACATGTGCTATTTTCTGTGAAAATGTGAATTCTTTTTTTTTTTTTAATCCTTGATAATGGTTTTATTCAAGAGCTTAAGTCCAAGAACATTCTTTGAACACAGCTATAATTGCTTATGAATATTCCAATTATTGAGGCAGTGGTAAATCATCTTGTCTTCATAGAGAAAGAGGAGTGTCATGTGATGAAGACTGTGGGTGGGTAATCAGGACTTCAGAATTTGAAATACTCTTTTTTGCCATTCATTCTGACTTTCAGCAGTCACTGGTACTTTTCTTGCTTCAATTCTTCTAAATATGTCAATAATAGAAAGAGTCACCTTAGAGGGATTCTTAATATTTGCAAAATGCTTTTCAGCTTTAGCAGAAAAATGCAAAGACAGATAAAAATGATTTCTTAACATATTAATTAATAATTTTCTTCTTTTACTTGTGACATATTAAAATGATGAGGAATTTAGTTTTCAGTGGTTTCTTTATGTAAAATTGCTAATAATAAAGATATTTTAATGATCTTATATATTTAATATTTCCATATTGTTATATTTCCATACTGACACAGCAAGAAGTAATACAGCTTTTTCTTTTATCTATTAAGTTCTGGATTCTTCCTTCTTTTCTTATAGCCCATGTTGGTTCCTATGGAAGTAGGAGTAAACTCAGGTCAGTTGTCCATTGCCTTCAGTAGAGAATTCAATAGCATCAAAATTAGAAGAGCAAAAATTTTGAGGAATTTCAGTCAATTATTAAAAGAAATGAGTACTCTGTGGCTGAAGGAGTTCTGAAAAGGATTTTCAGTGATAGGAAAACAACAAGGCAATTTCCAAAGTCCAGTGTGATTGGAAGTACCTTACATTTCAGTAGGTTTAACTGTTATTTGTGCTTCTTTTAATTATTTGTAAAGCTTCAAATGAAAACGCAGTGTCTAGGCAGAGTTGAGAAGAAAAAAAATACACATAATATCTACAGTTAACGTTAGAACTACACAGAAATATAATAGGGTTTAAAATATGGGTGAAAAATGATTTCTTTTTTTTAATGTTAAGCTGCGTGACAGTCACCAGATCAGAGAAAGAATGACTAAACAGCACAGATTGCTAATTATATCACTCTTATTATGGATATTTTGATCTCCTACCATGAGAAAGAGATGGGGAAGAAGTAAAATCCCACACAGCTCACAACCCTCTGGGTGTAATCGTAAGTGCAGTGCTTGAATTCCTCTCTCCAAAGAGGTAAAAGTTTTTGAAATTTGGGTTCTTCAATTTCCCCTGTCTTCTTTTTTAATCTCTTTATAATTGTTAAGTTGATGCAATCAGTATTTCTTCTATATATTTTCTAAGATAGACATGTTTTAAATTAGTGTCATATAGATCAATTCAGGAGCTTCCAGCCCTGAAATCATTATCTATTAAAATGTGAGACTCACATTCAGAAGAGGACAGGGTGGAATTTGTACAAGATACTCCTCTCTGGTTCACATAGTCAGTGAGGAAAATTTTCCTTGTTTTTCGTAATCTAATCACAGTATACTTATTGCTTAGTGTGTGGGTTTTCTGTGTGGGTCACCTCCCCCTCTTCAACTCTTACTGCCTGCAGTTCACTGTTAGTGTCATAAGTGAATTTATTGTCGTAAGTGAATTAAGTTTGTCTACAATGTGTGACTTTATCTCTTGTTTTATCAAACACCCTGTGTAAAACTGATGAGGTAATTCCAGGTGCAGCAGACCAAACACCCTCACAAAATATTGTCTGAGTTATAAAAGGAAATGTTAAGTGAGAGTTTAGTCATTCTTTAGAGTAATAAAAACACTTAGGACAACATCTGCAATAGCATACTTCCTATATGGAAATAATTTTAGAATGTCTTCCAAAATTTATATGACATTTTGAGAAAGATGTGTCTCTTCTGTGTTGAGTGTTATGGATAGTATCAATTATGGTGCAGCATGTAATACCATTTAGAGCTTCAGAAAGTAAAACGCCCTAGATCCGTTAGTCTGAGAGAGGAAAAAGAAAATCATTAATCATCTAGGAGCTTCCTTAAGATACAGAAGCACACTATATTAGAAGAGTGAAATAGATGTCAATTAACCATATTTACTGTGTTTTTATGATGGATTGTTACTTACTGAATTGCAGTGAAACAGTAATAAAACATGGAAATGGTGAGATCAATTCTGAACCCCTTTATTTCGCATTTCTTTGGTTCAGCTGACATCTACTTGATAAAATGAGCTGCTGCTTTCCTATGTACCCCAACCTGTGAGCTCAGCACCACTTTGTGAAACACAGTTTGTGAGACTAACGTAGGTTTACTGTGTAAGAATTACTGATGTATCTCTGAAAGATTTGTCTCTTTGGGCTCTGTCAGACAAGAGGATGAGACACATCCTCAGCACTTTTACCCAGAGACAGAAGGCACTCCCGAGACCAAAGGTTACATCTGAGATATGAAAAGAAAGTGCCAGAGCACAGAGCCTGCAGTGATGGCATTTTAGCACTTAGTAGGCACATGATGGCAAAAGAAATCAGTAAACATGTGCAAACCTTAATGACAGCCCTGAGGGGTGATGGCCATCATATCTCACTGGGTAGTGACATGTCTGTGATAGATGTGTGGCACCCCTAGTCCTCTCAGGGATGTTGGTATGAGGAAAGCATCACTGCTTCCCCCTCAGCATGGACTAGTATGCCAGATGCACATGCAGTACTCTTGGTGGAGAGAGAGGAGATTATTTTGTGCTCATAGTCTCTAATAAAAGCAATCAATTGATGTGAAAATTCTTTTTTGTGTTTATGGAAAAATAAAAAGGTTAATTCTGAGTGTTGACCTTGTGTTAACATGTGTTATGTGAAGATACACTGCCAAAATATATGGATTTGGAGGGAAAAAAGACAAATCCTATACATAGGAATTCATGAAAAAATAAAACCTATGTTTTTATCATACAGGGGACACATCACTTTACGAAGATTCATGTATTGAATCTTTTATGCCTTTCTTTGTTGATCATTGTTGATTAATGAAATATTGAAGCTATGAATACTGTTGTATTCTGAATTGGTGATTTGAGATAAATATGTTTAATGATGTAGCTTCAGAATTTGTTTTGAAAAAGTGAATGCAATGTTTTTATGTGCAATAAAGAGATAATATTTAATATTTCTTTATACTTATCATAAAAACAGATCCCAAGAGAGCTTCTTTTACCCCTGGCTCCTGTTTCAGATCCTGCTTTTTCTTTCTCAGCCTGTACAGTTTAGGCCACAAATAGGTTCTTAGCAAGGTTGTGCTACTGGTTGATCTTGGGGTAGCAATTAAGTATAAACAGAAGGATTAGTCAATTTCTGTGTAATGTGTGCATTCATATATACAAATACATATATATATACATGTGTATGTGTAAATGCATGCACTGCTAATATTTTGCTAAGATAAAATGCTGTTTCTATTAAAGTTTTGAATCCAGATTTGACAATTACAGTAAAATTTACCTTTTGTTTCGTTTGTGTCAGTGGAGTAAAGTTAGTGATCTTTGATTCTGCTGACACTATTAAGGTACATAAAATTTACTGACTAAAAAAACCAAAATTGGGAAAATGCCTTCAAATTATGATCTACTAAAAAATGCTTTGAATTA
Organism: Gymnorhina tibicen; assembly: GCA_013399875.1. Taxonomy (NCBI): domain Eukaryota; kingdom Metazoa; phylum Chordata; class Aves; order Passeriformes; family Artamidae; genus Gymnorhina; species Gymnorhina tibicen. Next base: position 5,641,548 of record VXAZ01009477.1, read on the forward strand.
GCTCCTTCAGGGCAATGCAAATTACTCTGGCTCTGTTTTTTAGAACATTTCTTGGAAGTAAGTTCCAAATAAACTTATTTAGAGAAATTGAGTCAACAGCAAAAACAAATTTGGATTTCAGTAGAAAAATAGAAGCTGTAGGAACAGCAAACAATTACGGTGCTGCCACCCTAATTTCTGTGGACGGGAAAAAGTGCTTTGAGGGAAACATGTTCCATGTTAGCATAATACATATTTCATTTCCCTTGTTTGATGTGAAGAAAATGAGTTAAATTGATGCAATGTGTAAATCCAAAATTAAAATCACGTGTGAAATAAATTCATATAATTTATAAGTTGGACTAAGTGTGCTTTTCTCTAAAAATAGTATAAATAAACTCAGAGCATAACCTTTTTTATACATGGCAGATGTTATGTGGAAACTATACTCAGTGGAGTTTGTTTCACAGTTAACTACATGACCTATTTGTCATTTTTCGTATGTCACAAGTTCATGTTGTTTAGGTCTATCAAATCAAATGTGAGATTGTGGATTTTTCCTAGCTTTCCTAGAGTCCACTGCAGAGTGACTTGCTTATCAAACTATCCAGTGGACATCCTGGTGATATTCAGCACACAGGAAAATAAGGGAAAGTGAGTTCAGCAGCAGAGGAACTGCAAGGACAGCAAAATATCTCTGGCTTCAACGAGGTGCTGTTCAGACAGAGCTTCATAACTACATGTTGTCATGATACTGGGCAAAAGAGTTAGTAAGATAACTAAATATGCAGAAGTGTAGTTCTTTTCCTAACTCACCTCAATTTGTGTTTCCAAACCCTAACTCTTTCACACAGACAGAACTAATACAGGTAGGAAATCAGGCACATTTTAAGCTTAAGTTCTCTCCCAGGGCTTTTCCTCATGCCTGTCACAGAAATGCAGACTGTTGATTTTTTTTCCCTAGATGAAACTCATGCCTGTGCCCATTTTTGCTCACCTTCAGTGAAGAGCAGAGAGCTTCTTGGCCCACTGACGTGATGCAGAGTTCATCAGTGGAGTGGCCACAGGGTTTGTCCTGAGTCTCCTCCAAAGCCTGGCCAGAAGAGCATTCCTTCCAGTAGGTGTAAGCATCTTCTAGCCAGAAGATAAGTGCATTCTGCTTGTCTGTGAGATAAGCAATTTATCTCAGTCCACTGGAAGGGCCAATGGCATGTGTTTTCAACTAAATGAAAAATTCAGGTGATTATTGCAAGAAGAAAGGTAGTGGACATCATCAAAGCTGTAATATGGAGCATAATATAGGAGATAGGGATACAGGAGAACTATTGTGGTAGGACAAATTAATGGGAAGAGAACAGGGTGGGAAAAAGAAGTATTTTATGTTGATAATGTCTTTCTCATTTATCTGACCTAGTCATGCTTATCCTAGTTCCTCAATCCTGAAGAGGATATTTGTTTACTGGCAGTTCCTTTAGCCTTACACCATTAATATAAAGCAGTCAGTCATCTCTGAAATGTTGTTTTTGGAGAATTACAAAACCCGTAAACAGTGACGTTGAGTACCATTCATGTGTAGCTAGCCTGAGGCATTGCTAAGCCTGCACAGACTTACACACTGCCAGCACACTGGGACCTGCATCTGTTCAGTGCTCCCTGCATGTATTCTCTGCAAGCTCCCTTTTTTGAAGGTTCTCCAAGAAAACAGGAGCAGAGTTCCTCTTTCTTCATACTTAAGAACTTACTTTTTAGTTTGTAGGTTGAAATTGTACCTAATACCCTGTTCCCACAGAGATGCTTCTAAGACATTTCCTAGAGATAAACCTGGCTTCCTCCACCTCTCCATTAAGAGTTTTATGTAGAGCCTTTATCCATCTATCTTTTCTTCATGTTCTTTGAACAGAATGATCCTGTTTTCACTGCAAGCTTTTTCTTTCCAAAATACTGCTATCAGCAAGTCAATCCCAGTCACTCTGAAAAGGATCATTACTTATTCATTAATTATGAATTATTCATAATTCATTACTTATTACTTAACCTTCAAAAGCAAGCAGAAGGTCACACGACAATAGGACTTTGTGTGTGTGACTTATTCATAAAAGCTGGTAAGAAAAAAATAAGACCAGAAGTTTTTCCCCACATTTGTTAGTTCCACATCTGATAGCCAGAAAAGACCTTTCCTGCTTTCAGGTTCCTTGTATTATCCCTGGTCAAGCTGATAGCTTTTGTGATCATTGCCCTGGAAGCTCTGAACTGTTCACTACACTTCTGGCTCCACCCCTTTCCCAAAGATCTCAAAGGTTTGCTATTCCCTCATCTCTCTGTTCTCCACCTTGGCAGTTGTGTCGTGGATTGGACAGGACCAAGGAGTTGTTCCTGGGTGGGCTGCTTGATTGCATTTATTATTTGCGTGGGTGCTCCTAAGTAGCTTCATTGCTTTTCTTTCTCTATCTGAAAACCTGTTTGGTAGCAGTTTGCTGTGATTGCAAACACACAGAAGCTGGCACTGAATTCAGAAAATACAATGTATTTTCATAACTCTCAGTGTTTCTTTGTTCAGCTTGGCTTTGCACTCTTCCTCAATAGAAAAAGGTAATTTGAAGATGGTCATGAAGGTATTGGTAACAAGAGTAAAGAAGGAGAGAAAGAAACCCTCTTGCTGTCTACATAGGAGGAATGTCTTCTATCGAAACAGTCAAGTGAATGGCAGAAATCACAATCAGAAAAGACTCCTCAGCTCCAGCTACAGTTTACTGAGATTGTTAAATAGTTGTATGCCAGTCATATTAGAAGAATCTTCCTTAAAGGAGCTAAAAGAAAAAAAATTGTAGAGGATGAACTGAAAGGGAAGGTTAGTGAACAGCTGGGAAGTATCAGGGTGATTGCTGCAAGAAAGCCAAACTTGCCTCAGCTGTGAGAGAAGTAATTCCTCACATACATCACTTTTGTTTGGTTTTGTACCTAGTACAGATATTTTTGTTCAGAAAACATTCAGAACATCCAGAAATCATTACATTTCACCAAGTTATTCTTGTGTTGATCTAAAATGCTTTAAATTAAAGAGTGACCTGAATGATGAATAAGGCATCAAGTGACAGAGGATCGGTTGCTTATTTTGATGTATTTTGTAGTGGATGACCATGCTCCGTGACAATGTGTGCATTTTGCTTGTTTCCAGACATTTATTTCAGCTCCAGGCCCCTAACTCCTGTGCTGACGGAATGAAGTTTGCTTTAGTATTTTCTCTTTTTGATAGAATGTATACACTAAGTAGATTATGGGTCTGTTTTCTTTTGAGTAATGTAGAGAAAATACAGGGTTTTTTTTAAAAAAGAATTCTGTATTCTGCAGCTGCTCTTAATTTTCTATTTCTTTTACAACATTGCTACCAGAATGGAATGGTAATTATTTTCTTGTGTTTTCTCAATTTTAGCTGTAGAGATAAAATTTAACTCCTCCCTATACCTGTGTGCATACACATCCCTTATTCATATGCTTTCTTGATCTTATACCCCTTTTATGAAAGCATTGCTCTAGGAACATCTCTTAGTCTGCTTGAACCAAGAGGTATTTATATTCACTATTTCTAGGTTGGGTCCTTGCCCAGTAGATAAAGAACACCTTTAAAATAATTCATCATGAAACCAGAGCCTTCCAGACCAAATGCTCCAGCAGAGGACTTCTGTGGAATCAGAGTTCTCTTCATGGAGCTGATCACAGGAACAGGCTTTTTCCTGGGAAATTGTATCCATGTGTCCTTTACCATGAATTTGCATGCAGTATTATATATAATATGCCCTTTTGCTTCTCTGCTGTGTAACTCATCTGGTTACACCAAAGAGAAAAAAAAAATCAACCCACACTATCTCCAATGTTCTTGGTAATTTTGGACTGTCAGTTGTAATTGCTGTCTGCTGAAAAGATTTTAGGTTCAGTCTGATTTTCATTGCCTCCTCACTCTGTGCTTAGGGCAGAGAAAATATATCAGTAAATATTGAAGAGCAAAACTGTATTATGACTGACAGTTATCCTAATTCTTTGAGATACACTGGTAATGTCTGTTCAAGAATGAAGTCCCTAATTTCATTTTGTTTTGATTACAAAGCTGATTTGTTTCAATCGAAGAGTGACAGCTAGTATAATTTTTAAGGCAGGTGTCATATGTGCTTTACTTTTATAGTTCTGTGGTCCAAAATGGCAAATAAATTATTTTCTGTGGTGTGGTCATGTATAAATACAATTATGTAAGAGCATATACAAGAACAAATCAGTGCATTATCTGTCTCAGATACATCCAGCAGAACCTGTTTCGCAATACCTCTTGGCCTACTGAGGAACTCTCGCCAGCTCTAGGGCAACCCTGTAGGAAAACAGAGAGTCCAGAGTCCAGCCAGCTGTTGTTGCAGGCTACCTATGGTCTTCAGCTATCTCTGCACTTTTGACAGGCTTGCCTCTGCCCCTCTACTTAGTGGATGTCTGCTCTGAATCTCTGCCAATACCCTTCACCTCAGTTTTACCTCACTTCTGTCCTAAGTGCATCCATCCTGGTCCTGCTCGCCTACGTTTCTTTGTCTTTTCTGCTTCAGCTGTCCCTTTCTTAGTGTCCCCTTGTTCCCCCTCATCTCTTCACAGCATCTTGTGTGCTCGTTCCCATTGCAAACCTTACATTTGCTGTGATTGCATTGTTCACACTGCTCATTTTTTGCATCACTTTCTCCTCAGGTACCTATATTGTTTGCCTAGTCTATAATACTTCAAGATAGCTATGATCTTTTGCTGTGTCTGCATACTACAAAATTCTACGAGGCTCCTCTTTTGCATGGTTTTAGGCACTACTGTAGTCAAAATGATTAATAATCTAACAACCATAATGTACTTACTTTAAAACTGTAGCATAAAGGAAAACTATTTCACCCAGCTACTCATTGTACTTTGTATTTTGTCTGCTGTAGCTGTAGATACATGTATTTCTCTACAAAATAATTTAATATCCTAATTTTTTTCTGGACTGGAATTTTAATACTGATCTATATCCTAGCTATTTTAAGCCAAGTGAATGCAACTAGTTTGACCTCATTAAAGCTCATTAGATTGCTCCTGAATCAGGTAGAATAGCTTGTCTGGCCATTAGAATGTAATTTAATTGTTAGTATTCCTACAGTGTATGCTGGGTTGACCATGGGTGGATGCCAAGCTGCTCTATCAGTCCCCTTCCTAGCTGGACAGGGGAGAAAATACAAAGGAGGAGACAAAAGATGGAAGACAACTGGTAGGTTGAGACAATGCAGTTTACTAAAGCAAAAGCAAAAGGTGGTGCATGCACAAGAAAAGAGGAAAAGAAATTATTCTCTACTTCCCCATCATCAGATGGTATTTGTCCACTTCCTGGAAAGCAGGGCTTCAGCACATGTAGCGGTTGCTCCAGAAGGCAAACACTGTAAGTAACAAATGCCCCCCATGGAATATCTCCTTGGTCAGTTTGGGTCACCTAGGTGTGTCCCCTCCCAGGAACTTTCCCGTGTTCAACCTACTGTTGGGAGGTGTAATGTTGGAGAGACAACTCTGATGCTGTGCCAGCACTGGTCACAGCAGCCAAAACACTGGATGAAATCAGTATCCACCCCTCGATCACAAGCAGATTTACATGTGTTGCATCTCTTTCTAGATGTCCTGATGTTTCATGGGTCCATCAGGCTATAAACAGCTCAGACTTCTGCTCCCAGTCTAAGTCTGTTTGAGCTACTTCAATTTTGACAGCCTTATCTACCTGTTGTTTGTTTCAGTGTTCTCCAGTGACGCAACTTTTGGGCACGCAAGCATCCACGTGACGTCCCTTCAGCGTCACGTTTGCTAGCCATGCAGTGGTGTCTGGCCACAGTGCAGCAGCCCAGGTGGGTTTACCCCTGCCTTGCCAATTCTTCCATTGATGCAGCCACCTGCATTGGGCATTGGCCACCATCCAGGAGTCAGTCTAGAGACAGAGTACAGGCCACTTTTCTTGTTCTGGTTGGATGGCTTTCACTTCTGCAAATTCACTTCACTTGCCTTCTCTTTTGGCAGTCTCAACAACTTGTCAAGGAGCTTTCTTGTGAAAACACAATAAAAATACTGAAAATGAAAGGAAGATAAGCTGTTCCATGGGCTTAGAATTGATTTTAGGGAAACAATGAAAAACTGCTCACTACGCCTACACCAGATGCACAATCTGTGTACATTGTCCAGTTTTTTTGGAAGTTGTGATGGTGGAGGGAAACTAAAGGGAGATATTTTGAGGAGCCTAAGCAGAGGTGATTTTATCATTTCCTTAATGCTACCCCAAGTGTTTGAGGACTTAATCTATCAGGGCACTAAACTGACTCCAGAAACCTTAAGAATTGTTAATGCTAGCTAGAAAAAAAAGTTTAATGTTCCTTCGCAAAGCACTGAAGAGCTGTGGGCTCACAGAGAGCCCATTGTGATGTGGCACATCACTGTACTCTAAATTAGGGCGAAATTAGGTCTGGTGTAATCCCAACTGAACTATAAAGGAGCTGGTATGGCTCCCTTTGGAGATACCTCAGGAACTGCACGTACTGAACAAAGAAGCAGAATTTATGCTATCATTGTCATGGTGTGCATGTTACCCACACCTGTCTACTTCTCAGAATGCTACGGAATGTCCTGAGTCTTGGTAACCTTTTATGTGCGCTATTAACAATCCTAGTCATAGCTGTTCCCTGTGTGAGTACTCCTTTTGCATCAAGGTAGTCTCACACGTTCGTTTTTTGTATTTTTGGTCTTTTGTTGTTAAAACAACATGGTCGTAGTTTCCTGCTGCAAGCCATTACAGAACTCATTTCTTGTATTAGTTTGTTGGGGGATTTTTTTGAGAAGAGTAGGGAAAACATTAATTTCCTTTAAGCTGAATTATGCTGCCATGTTGTTATAATGAAAATACTGAAATTAATATTTACCAAAAATCCCATCTTTATTCAACTCTTTAAGCAAACAAGGCAAATGATTCACCACACCTCACAAGTGTTTTTGAATATCAAAGACCGAGCTTGAAAGCTTGAAAATAAAATTCTGTCCCAAATATAGAGTTGTATATGTTGTGTGTGTTACATGTACAAGTTTACTCAGTACACCAGTACAAAGGGTTGCTGATGGTGTTCTTGGGTCCAGTTGACATCACGACTTCACTACGAAAAATATGATTCTAATCCAAAAACAAAATCCTGTGGACTACAGCAGAATTGTCATGTCTAAGATGCTTGAGAATTCATGCAGTTTTCCTGCTGATGTTCAGCCAACCAAACAGACTGGTTGTGAAGATCCTGTGAAAATTACTGATGGATATGCTGCCCACTCCTGAAGCAGGAATCACAGATTTGCTTTTCCAAACTGAATTATAAATCTAGACTTTTGAAGTTTTTCCATAAATGACAAAAATAAGATGATACAATGATTTTCAGGCTGACAACACAGTGATAGAACATGCAGATAATTACAGACAGTTTAAGAACACCAGGTGCACAGGAGCTAAAATACCGATAACATTGAATGGAAACCGTTTTCACTTAAAATGAATTAACAAGGACAGAAATGAGCCCAAAGATATGAGTGCTCAAACTTTTAGAAATGTGTTTCAAGCTTTTTGCACCTTCCAAATGCTTTTCTCTTCCCAAATATTTAAGCTTTGCTATTTTTAATAGGGTTCTTATAATTTAAATGGAACTTTAAAACTATTAGTTAACATTATAGGTTCTCTACAATTCTAGCATTATTCCTTATTTAATTTATTTTTAAAAGTAGGGAGAAAAGTTAAAATCTTGTTTCAGGTTATGTGGGAGAAGGGATATTCATAAAATGTCATCTAGAACTCTCTTAAAATTGACTTAGGGAGTTCAGTTGTCTTCTATGGCTGATACACATGAGAAGATAAATGTAGGTGGCCTGAAAAATGGTAGGTATACCCAAGATATTTGTATCATGATTGTTCTGACAAACATTTAGTCTAGAATTTACATTCCTGGTGTTTTCCCATGTAAAAGGTCACATCTTCTCTCAGCCAGTGGACATCATAGAGAGAGGTGTTTGAGGAACGGGTGGCTCTTCCAGCAAGGGATGGTAATGAAGGCATGTGAGGTGAATAACTTTCCAAAGGAAGGTTTTGTCTCCGAGCTATTTCCTCCGAGGGCTGAAAGCCAGACGTAAGGAATCTCACTGGATTCCCATTAAAGAGAATTTATGTATGTTCCAGTATCCTAGTCTATTTTTAGTTGTTTAAATACATTCTCTACATAATTTCAGTTAGGAAAAAATATCTTTTCACTCTGAAGTCATTGTGCTTGTGTGTCTTGTACAATTAAACTACCAAAACGTAAACATCTGTGTTTTTAACTGCTTTATACCAGTTTGCAAAGCTGAAGAATGTTCTTGACTCAAATTTCAGTGATAAGGCACCTGAAGAATAGATGCGAATATTTTCCCCAGGTAATGCAGATGGTTACTGGATTACAAAAAGCAACCTGTGTATCTTCAGTCTTGGTCTAATGCTCTAATTATTACGAAAAAATATGCTTTGTAATGTTCATTAGTCTAAACACCTTATCCTGTAACTATTTAAGTACTCCCTTATGCTTAACTTTGACACATACAATTAATCACACCAATTTAAAGCTATGAAATTTACAGGCATTTGCAGGCTTAAAACCTATTATTGTTTGCAGTTGTATTTAAATGTTGCAGATCATTCAGTAAAAGCTTTTTATTGTTTTTGACAATGATTACCATTATTGATTATCAGGACACATCAAGTAAAACATCAAATTGTACTCTAACCTTAAAAGTACAAACAGTGTGAAACACTGTAAAAAGGTACAAAACTTCTGCTATGGATTTCTTTGACAGCAGGGAATGGTGTCTCTGCTTTCCTGGGAATAAATCCACTAAAAGGTAGAAGATAAAGAATGTTTGGGAACAGACCAAGAAAAGAGATAGCTTTGTTGCCTCTTTCAAACAAGGTGGCCAGAAATTTGCTCTCAGAACTGTGGTGAAACCAAGGTAGAAAAACCCTCCCAGTTATCTTCCATTACAATAGTGCAATAAAAAATAAATTGTTTGATATCTTATGAAAATGTTCTGAAATGAAAAATGTTGTGAGCTGAAATGCAAGAGGCCCATAGCTTTTCATTCCTGCCTTTGGATATCATAACAGATTTGCAGATATGCTGTCAATCACACCAAATGACAGGTACAGGAACAAGATCATGGAGCGTCACAGACACAGCTGCAGTGTTCACGTTACTTGAGTGGTCCCACCCATGACAAACACATTGTTGTAGAATTTGAGGGATTAAAATTCTATAGGCATCACTGAAACATACTAATTATTTTGGTAACAGAAACCTCTCTTTGATTATTCGTAGTTTTGGTGTGACATTCAGTCTTAGCAAGAGGATACAATTAGCATTAAATAGTTCACAGGCAGGCTACATAAGATAACTAAAGTGGTCAGGATAGACATCCCTTATATTCTGATGTAAGAAAGCAAATTGGCAGTTAAGCTTTCTTAATGATAGACTGTCATATTTCTCTCAAGTAGACATGCTTGCTATTACATTTTTTATGTTTTCTCAAAAGAATAACATACCTTTCTGCCAGATAGCTCTATTGGCTGGTCAGTTTTGAACTAAATATGCTTCTTTTAACTAATGTATCAGAGCTGTCTTGCTGATCAGGCCATGGATCCATTACTTGATATCCTTTTCTTCTGGAGCTCTGTTTTATACTCAGTGGGAAGACAACTTTCTCTTACTCTCCTGGGTGTGTATCATATTGTGTATGATACATAATAGAAATTTCCTTGCCTTCTGTCTGGTAGGAAACAACTCTTTCTAGTGCAGACTGGAAACATCTATCCAGCATTCTGCTACTTTCCATCTGTCCAGATATCCTGACAGTCACGTCTTCTGAAAAAAGACCTGCTTGTGATGCTTTTGAGAGCCCCTGACTGGCTGCACACGGAACAGCTTAAGGGATCTCTTGCTTCCTGCAGCAGCAGTAATATGGGTATGACAAATGTTCTAAACTTCTGCAAGTTAGAATAAAGGCATTTCAGGAAATTTAAAATGCATGTTCTGTTCAAAGCCTTAACTGGGCTTTACAGTTTCTTCAGGGTGAGTGATTTGCCTTTATTTATGGAAGAGGAGTGCAAGATCACGCTCTGAATGCAAAATTACAGTGAAATATTGGCATGCTAGAATAAATTGCTGCCACCAGTGCCTAAGAACCCTCACTCTGTTTAGCTTGATTTAGACAGACTTGGAAACTATTCTCCTTGGTAGATATTAGATAGTGTTTCAGTATGCCATGCTATCTGAAATGACATCTTAATTAGCATTTACTTTCTAACCTGTGTTTTCTGAAAGACCTTTAAGACCACATTTTGTCCCACACAGTTATTCTGATTTAAAAGATCATTAGAATCTGCCTGAACACCTCCTCCTGCTGTTATTCACTCAGGCCTGGAAAAGGCTAAGAGACATTTGTTGGCTCAGTGAGGCAGATGACTCATAACTTCTGGATATAAGAGGGGGAAGTAGCTGCCTGAAAAGATAGAATCTAGGGTGTGGGCTCAGAAGTCCCAAAGTTGTCATCTTAGCAACAGGCTCAATGAAATGAAAAACCATCAACAGAATTTTTGAGCTGAAGTTTATCTTATTTTTATTGTTAATAAATACAAATCCCTGAAAAGCACTGGAATAGGATTTTGTTTAAGTTGTGGACTCTATGGAGAGCAAGTGAATAAGGTAGCTGTTGACAGAAGAGACTACCAAAGGTTAATGCCAGATGAGCAGACCAAGATCATAGTACTGAACTAAGTGATGACACCAGGAAACTTGCATGACCCAGTTTATACCCTTCTCTTAAGTGTTGTGGGCTTTCTTGCAAATATTTCATTAAAAATTCTGTTTTCCTCTTTGTTATTTGATTCTTGTGTTCTGCATTGGCCTCACTGAAGCAGGCACATAGCATGCAACATGCCTAGAAACAGAAATACACCTTTTTGTTGGGCTTTTTTTTTGTGTGTGGTATACAAAAGAAATGCATTCAAAGTGGATATAGGAGGAAAATAAGAGAAAAGTAAACTGAAATCATTTAGCTGTATTTTCTTTCTGACATTATAATTTCCCACATGAAAAAATGTCTTGGTGTATATTATAAAAATAGTCTCTTACAAGATTATCTCCGTGCTACTGATAAATTCAATTTGCCATTCTCTAAAGCATCTTGCTGCTGAGCAGTCTTTTCTTTGTTTCTGAGCTCAAATCATCTCTTCTGTCTGCAATCCACATCAAGTCCAATTTTTCTTCCGTTCCATCATAACACTTTTGATGAGATTCTTATTCTCACTGTCTTCAGAGGACCAAGCCTAACTGTGTGCCTCCTTTTATAAAGTTCATATGTTCCTGGAGTTTCATCATGAAGAGACACTGTTTTCTGTTATGTTCAACTGATTATATTTTCCTGACCACGGCTTAAATTCATGATAGTTTTTAGCAACTTCGGTCTTTGCTATAGACAGATTTTTCTTTTTGGCTGACATACTTGGAATATATGCTTTTGAAGTAAGAGGAATTGTCTCTAATGTCTCCTATTTTTTAGTTTATTGCTTCAAATAGTTGTTTGAAATTAAGGCATATGCAAATCCTTTACATGAATCATCATCAGTAACATTAGCCTTACGTCCCAGGATTGAAAGGTTAAATAGAGTGCAAGGACGCGTAAAAGAACACACAAAGCTATTTCTGATCCTGTGCTGTGCAATGTGGGGAACAGAGGCAACAGGACATTGGTTTGCAAGCTGTTTCACTTTGCAGCAGTTCAAAGCTAAATCGATATGGATACAGGATCTCTGGGCTTTTTATCAATTTAAATATTTGTAAGCAGGTAACAGCAGTGGATGTGCAGCAAGAGCTTATTGTATTACATTAATACCTGGTTGCTATAGCACTTATGGATCACTGGAATGGGAATATATTCTTAGGAACTCAGAACTCAGAATATATTCTAAGAAAGGAACAAATCTTGCCTTGCATTCACCTCAGATTTAGCAGGAAGTCTTGTACTCTAATTTGAGATACAGCTCAAGTCCAGTGTGCCATCATCCTAGTTTTCTTTATTCTCTCTGCTTTTACAGCCCCTGTAAACTATTTATTTCTTTGGACATTCTAGCCCATCTCCTTCTGTTACTATCTACAGTCAATAGTGATGTACGTACGGTTTTAGAAATGAAGTTTCTGCAACCTGTTTCTGTTTTTTAATTCAATGAGATTTTATGTTAAATTTTTTACTTTATGTAACTCCTGATATCTTAAGAGTTTACATTCACAACTTCCAATTGCCAAGTTAACCCAAGAGTACCATTCCTTCATCAATTTTATTTCAGAATTGATTCCTTTTTCTTCTTCAGGAAGTATCTCAAATTGCCCTCAGTTGAGTAGTTCTAATTAAGAAATATGAACTGCATTTTGTAGAGCCATCTCTTTGGCAAAAAGGATGGAAATTTACACCTAAGCAAACAGTTAATTGCTGTTAATTCTTGCTTATAGCTCCCCTTACAAGTGTTATAAATGAGACAGTGGCAAACAGGTGTAGTCACTAAAGAGAATGGATCATAAGATGATCTCTGTACAGCACAGAATTCCTTTTCTAACATTTTCTGAGTGCTGCAAAGTCTTAGAGTGGAAGTCAGAAGGAGTTCATTGGTTTTATAAAGCCTAAACTTAGAAAACGAAGTTACCCAGATTCTCTCTTAGGCCATTTTTCATTAATTGTGTTACAATTAGCTTAACATAAGCCATCTTAGATCAACATTAAAGTGAGAATGGAATCTGAGAGACTGTCTGCATAACACAAGACTGACATTCAGCAATGTATATCTTTTTTTCTCCACAATGAGGTCACTCCCATGCCTCACTCAGGTGCCTCCTCCCACAAAGTGTTATGTCTCTCTCCAATCACCAGCACAGGCTGCTCAGCAGCTCAGCCTTGTTTGTGCACCATTCATTCCAAACATCACATGGTGGCATCTTCACAAATAATCTGACTGCAACAGTCTGGCTGATGCCCATTTAGCAGGGAAAGCATGTCTTGCTAAGTTGTGAATGCTAAAAAGTAAGGTAACATTCATTTGAGATAAAAAACATGATTTGTCAACATTTCTTTTCTTATATATCCTTGATGTAGATAGTGCAGATAAGATCCTAGTGTAGATAGTGTAGATAAGAGTTAGTGACCTGGACAAGCTCAAGAAGTAGGCCCATGGGAAAGGTTTAACAAGGCAAGTTTAAACAAGTGCATGGTGCTGCACCTGGACTGCAGCAAGCCCCGGGACTGGGGGATGAACAGAGAGAGCTCCCCTGCAATGTGCACTCACAGCCCAGAGAGCCAAACATGTCCAGGGCTGCACCCAAAGCAGTGTGGGCAGCAGGGCGAGAGAGGGGATTCTGCCCCTCTGCTCTGCTCTGGTGAGACCCCACCTGGAGTGCTGCATCCAGCTCTGGAATGCCCAGCACAGGAAGGACATGGACCTGTTGGAGTCCACAGGAGGGTTACGAAGTTGATTAGAGAAATGGGGCACCTCTCCAATGAGGAAAGTTTGAGAGAACTGGGATTGTTCAGCCTGGAAGAGAAGGCTTTGAGGTGACCTAATTGCAGCCTTCCTGTTCCTGAAGGGAGCCTACAAGGAAGATGAGAAAGACTTTTTACAAGAGTATGTAGTGATAAAACAAGGGGGATTAGCTTCAAACTGAAAGAGGGTAGGTTTAGATTAGATATAATAAATAAATAATTTATTGTGAGGTGGTAAGGCACTGGAAGAGGTTGCCCAGAGAAGTCGTGGATGCCCTATCCCTGGAAGTGTTCAAGGCCAGGTTGGCTGGGCTTTGAGCCGCCTGGTCTAGTGAAAGGTGTTTCTGCCCAGGGCAGGGGCATTGGAACTGTATGATCTTTAAGGTCCCTTCCAACCCAGGGCATTCTGTGATTCTCTGTTTGTTAAATAACTGTAGTTGTCCTGCTAGTTTGCATTTGAGACACTAACAGTCAACTGTATCTATACTGTATATACTGCACTATATTACACTATACTATGTGTATCTATAAAGCGCTTCTCAGCTCCAGGATAGTTAGTAGTAATAAAATGAAAGTTTCCCATCACTGGAATATTTTATGTGATGTTACAAACACATTCAGAGAAATCACAGATAAAAATCTGTATCCTACATTAAGCAGTAGCACAGGAACTTTCAACATCTGAGAGAAGAAACTGTATATGAATTGTTCCCTTTTCTCTTATAGCACTATCTCCTTCACAATTCAATGCTGGACACACAAATATCATCATTTCACTTTATTAGATGAATAAAGTTGCCTTATGTTTCCTGTTGTCTTCTGCTTTATACCTGGTTTTTATCATAGGCACCTCTGATTGGAAGGTCACATCTTTCCTTGGTTACAGCATCTGGCATATACTGACAGGTACATAATGTTAATCCTCTTGATCTCACATCCAAGTGCTCATTCAGTTTAAACAAGTGGCTCGCTCTGGCAAATGCTCTCAATTCAGGTAGTTTTGAGGTGATCTGTAGACACTTTCCCAGATCCTTTTAAAATTTAGTTCACTTAAGTCTAGAAAGAAGAGTTCAGAACATAGGAGGTAACCACGGCCTTGGCAAGTTGAACCTTGTACAGTCTTTCACGTATATAAGGGGGAGAAAATAACCCTTAAGAGCACCACAGATTCTGGGTCCTACAAGTATGTGGAGTTAGGCACAAGGAGAGGGGCAGGGAAGCATAACTTCTAAACCTTTTATTAAGCACTTTGCTATTTCCTGGATATTCCAATCAATATTACACAATGTGGCAGGTGGATGCTTTGGAAGAACTGTGTGAGTTTCCAGTTACTGAGAATATTCAAACCATGCTGGAAGTCAAGCTGTTATTTCCATGTAGGCACAAAAGAAGGTTTTAATATCTTGCAGCCTTCAAGAAAAACAGTATCTGCTGGGTGATTTATCTATAAATATATTGGATAGAGTGACATCTAAATGTGGTGTCTTTACTATGTTCTCCTCCATCAGGAGAGACACCAAATCTGCGTGTGTATTTTGGAGAATTTAGTAGTATTAGGTGGAACTGCTGACCTTTAAAAAAACATTATTCACATTAGTGGTTGCAGTAGAACTAGTGGTCTGTATATTAAAAGGTTTGAATGGCGAAAAAGCCATGTGAGTTCTTTTTCTGCATTATTTCTGTCACTGTGGTTCACATTGGGCAAATACCCACATAGCAGCAGTGACTTGAACGTAAGCACTGAGCTGGCCTGATTGAATTCTTGAAGATCTTAGGAAAGAAACTTGGCAAGCAGAAGACTTTGAAGTAGGGCAACATTTATGTCTACTAGTGCCAAGGCTGTGTCATACCGCATTTCAGACAGATTTTTGTTTGTTTTCTAGTACAGCCTATTTTAACTTGTTTGTTATAATGAAGGTGAAGACAATAAAACAGTTATTATATAAATGTTATAAATAGTATTATTTATATAGTAAGAAATCAAGGAAGGAAACTTGCTGAAAGACTGTTGCTGAGTGACTGTATGGTCAGCCTTTAAGGAAGGAAAAGCAACAAACTAGCCATACCATCCTGGAAAATCTGAGCTGTACAGTAGCTGCAGACAATCATTCACTGAAGAAGTAGTGGAAGAGTGCATGATTTCTGTCATCCAGCCCACAAATAATGTCTGGAGTCTGTGTGTCTCTTCTGTATCAGCTACACATCATCTCAGCTACCTGGTCATTGCTATCAAAGTGCTACTAGTGCTGAAAAATGGGCTTGGAAATACACAGCAGAAATAACTCTACTCCTACCAGAGATGTTCTTGAACACGTTTTCCAAATCAATTGTCTTTAGAATGTTTCCTCAGTCGATAGGAATGAAACTCCTGAGTTGTCTAATGAGATTGGCCAAAGATGCACTGAAAATGACAACCAGAGGGATTGCAAGGGATAGCCATGGCAGTTACTCAGGTGATTTTTCTTCCTTTTATGCATCACTGTTCCTTCTCTGAATCAATTCAGAACAACACGGAAAAGTCCCCACAGGTTCGGACTAGCATCTGAAAATTTTCCTGCTTACATCTGAGCACTGTGGAAAAGTGACATCCTATGACACAGCTCAGTTGTGTGCAGGCCTATGAACCCAACAGGTTGAAAGAGCAACCAGATCCAGCATGCTTTTCCTTTGCTGCTAAATGTTGCAGATTTGCTGCTGCCCAGCCTGTGGACAGCTGGGCTGGGGTCAGTGCACAAGAATTGCCATCACTGTGGTTACTTTAGTTAAAGTTTTGTCCATCTGGGATCATATCCAGCTGGTAGTGGAATATCTACTAAAATGCTATTTCATTCTTCTGTACTTAAAAGTAGTCAAGGGCTATAGTCATGAACCAGTGAAATGTTCCAAGCAGCCTTGGCAACAGCAGTATCGAAACCCAATATCTCACTGTTCCACATTTGTAGTTGCCATAGGTTGTCTTGCTTCAACACAATGACCTGGAATACTCTGGATGTTTTATACCCCTCATTCGTATGAATCAGGACACACAGCCTCATTTACCATCACAGAAGGAATGTGCTTGAAATTGCTGGTTGTACAACTGAGATTGTACTGCAACTCCTCTTAGAGCAAAGTCCAACCTTCCATAATGGTTCCTTTTCCATTTCTGTGATATCAGTAGTGTTGCCTCTGTGAGTGCCTGTTTTGGTAACCAGCACAGCAGCGGAGCTCAAAACTTCTTTAAGAGTTCAATTCTGTATAGGATCCTATGCTGATGGGCAGGCAGTATGCAATTCATCTGTGGAGAGTACATCTGAGGGCAATGTGCACATTTGTATTCATATTTAACCAGTGTTTTGCTTTCAAGGATGTGGAAGCCATATAAAGTGTAAATCATAGTCTCCTGCTAGTAAACCAGAGCACTTAGAAGACTGAAAGCAATGGGGGATAAACGGGGGAAGCAGCACTGCTGGCTTTTGCCACAGCTCACTTGAGGGGTTCTGCTGGTATGCAGGCTTGGTCCCACAGCCCTTCTCCCCTTCACTCACACAAAGCAAAGGCCATGCAGAGCAGCAGTTTGGGGCAAACCCAGCCTAAAGATCACAATTGCTGACAGTCTTCACATTTCCTTCATCTCTTATGATAGGGCTTGTATTTTGTCCTAATCGTCTGTGCATTAGCAACTAATATTTTTTCTCTCCTCTGCCTGTGGTATGCTTTCCCAAGATGAAATTTACTTGATTTAAAACAAACTCTCTTTTAGAACCATAGTGAGAATCAAAAGAAAATTAATTACACTGACATTCATCAAATCAGAGAAAGGGGGCTGAACCTGTTGCTAAAACTCCAGCAAGATTTAGGGATTGTTAATAAAGTCTTACTTTAATTCTCATAAAAACTCAACCCTTCCATTCAGTAAATATGACTAGAAATCTGCCCTAGAGGATCAAAATCAGTGTATAATTTTATAAAGATATTATGCTTGAAAAAATGGAGTTGTTAGGACCACATTTATGTAGTGAAATACAATTAGGAGTGCATGAAGAAAGAAAACCATGTTTAAAAAATCGCCCTCAGGATCTCTGCTCAGTTTTGTAGATACAGACTCATCTGAAACCCCTACAGTCCATGCAGAGCTTTGCTTTCAAAGGATTTTTGGACTGAAACTGTGAGCGGCTGAGGACTGGGACAGTCCATGTATTACACTGTACAGACAGGATGCAGATATTCTGGTCAGGAATCCTTTTTGGCTACTTTAAATTATCACTTACACTCCACTTGAAAAGGGGTGGTGCATCTTACTAGCTGGTTTACACATAAGTCTTTCCATAAAAAAAAAAAATTCCTTCCTCCTTTGCATTGTGTGTTCAGTAAAGCAGTCACTTCCTGTCCCAGATACTGGGAGAACTTTCTTGCACTACTTCACAAATTAAACCACTTTCTTTTTTTAAACATTTAAATGTGTTTGTCTGGTTAGAAGCACATATAGTAGCATATGAAAAAATAACAGTGGTTTTTCTAAGCTGAAAGCACTTATGCGAGGGCAGCTATTGTTTTATGGAAATACTAAAGTAAGGTATTTCTGAAACAGGAATTTTACAAGTGATTATGTGTATGTTACATCTATTTCTATGTGTTGAAAGGGCTGAAATCTCAACCTAAAGAGTATTCACTGAAAGTAGGTAATAGCAGGAGCAATGCTCTGCATTGTGGTAGGTGTGTGAAATATAATATGCTAGAAATCTGCCTTTCTGGGTAAAAGAATTAGTATGGACAGAGGAAATCTGACTGAACCTTGATTTAGCAGATAGTGACCTGTCTAAAGCTGTAGTTCCTACCTAAACATTCCAGAGGAGACACAAAGTATCCCTCTGAATACCTGGAAAATGTTCCAGTACATAATCATTGGATGGGTTAAGATGACAAAAAATGAAAATTACAAGCATTCAAGCAATAATGTGAAGAATACTGTTCTCTGGTCCAAGTAGTGTTCTGAATATATAACTAACTAATGTTTGTCTGGTTTAGGTTCTTAATTGTATTGTTTTGGTTTTCCATATGGTATTTGCATGCTCTACTTTCAACATATTTGTTTAAATTTAACACACAGTTGGTGATTCAGTGTCAAAAATTAGTTCCTTTCCTTTGAACTCCGTCTGTGTTTAATTTGTATTCATCCCATGAATATGCTGGCTTAGTGTATAGTGTGGTAAAACAAGTAAGCTCAAAGCTAAGCTGTTTCTAAGAGGATCCTGGAGAGCTGGTAATATTCTAGGAAATAAGAGGAAAAAATTCAGAAAAACACAAGTTTAAAGAACTTAGGCAGATTTAAATTAATCCCCCTTAGTCTAGGGACTGGTTAGTCTTCCAGTAAATGTGAGCAGGGAAGTTACCTCTAAATAAATGTGTGTTTATACTTGTACTGTATATACTGTTCATCCTGCTTTGAAAATAAAGATCCTCGTGTTCTGACTAGTCGTGACTGAGTGGAAAACAACTGATGTGAAGCATTGTGCTTCAGAGCCTTGCTTGAGAGTGGGATATTGGAAAGCTTCGCCTCACAGTAGACAGGGAATACAGATGTATTTGGCCCTTTTGCAAATTTGAAGCACTCTGTGGTGAAGGACATGCTCATTTTTGGGATGAATAAGCATGTTAATTTTTTGAGTATTCAATTCAGTACAAGGTTTAGTTAGTAACCACAGTAATAGTGGAATGACGGTCATATTTTAGAAAACAGTAAATTTCACAGGAAGGAGGTTGTTCCCTGGAAACTGAATGTTCAGGGATAGAAAAACAAACACGTAACATTACATTAACTATTATGTATCTTAGAGAAATGAAGGCTAATGAAATAACAGATATGATTCATTAGAGAAAAATGTATGAAATACACCATTTTTAAAAACAATTAAAAATAATTAGTGATCCAGTGATTTAATTTTTAGAGTGTTTTTGATACTTCACAATTAAAAAAAGTTTCATTAATATGTCCTTAGGCAGAGGAGGAAGTAGGATCACCTCTCTTAATCAGAAAGCCACAGACATTTGACTGATCTGAAGGTGGAAGTCTTATCTATAACTTTACAGAATATTCTACTTTTATAGATAAATTTAATTAAAAGTATGCTTGTGAACTCCCTGCATTTTCTTATTTTATCATTAAATATTTGTATCTGGCTTGCATATTCTCCACAGAAGACACAAGTTATACAGTACAACTTTTTTAATGAGCTATCTAGCCAGTTTGGCTCACTTCAGATTCTTTAGCAGAATATTTTTTTTTATATTTTTCCTTTATGAGAGGAAAAATATTAATCATGTAGACAAAGAAGAATGGAAGTGATTCATTGCCCCAGAAAAACTCTGTATACTATGGTAGGATTTTTAATTCTGTATTATTTCAACAGCTTTGAAATGAGTAATTTTATAGAATTACTTAATTGGTTTTTTTTATCTCTACCAGTATTAAGTTTTTCGTGTACTTGAGTTTAGTAAAGCCTCTGTTACTGTTTTGTGAGGGAAAAAAAGGAAAATTAAAACTGTTCAGTCTCAAGATGTCTAAAAAAATTGGTGCACAGTCCAACAAAAACAACTTGCTTTAAGAAAAGTGGAATTATCCTTTCAGTGAAATTCTCAGTTTGTCTTCATGGAGGAACCTGTGACAACAAGGAGCTTTTCATATTGCCCAAGAGGTTTTCTAAATGTGACAGCTGAGTAATGAGCAGGAATTTCAAAGGGAAACTGTTCTTGTTAAGTTCAAATGAAGTTTACTTGACCTTAAGATTAGTAAAATTGAACCTTGTATTATTTTTATAACGTATGTACAAAGCAGCTTGCTTTGTGCCTGCAAGACAGTGCTGTCCGTGGTACAGTAGTTTCACTTTTATCTTGCTTGAGCCATCTTAACTATTTTGCTGCCCACAGCAAGTTGGGAACGGAATGAAATAGAATGGGAAGCAGAGCCTCCTTCTTGTAGCACTGGCAGTCATTTTCTTTTATTTTTTTAATTAAAATTATTACTGATTAAAAATGAGCCAAACTTGTTTATGTGGTTCCTTCATGTTCAGGACTGTTAGCCTGTGGATGATGTTGCAGTAGTCCTTCTGCAGAGGGGACCAGCCCAGCAGGAGCTGCTTCAGCAAGGGGTTCTGCATATGAAGGATTTCCAGGGTGCTGGAACTAGACTGGAAGACCATTCAGAGACAGCAAAGCTTCAGTGTGGCCTTCCTTTAGAAGGGGGAGAGAAGGGAGGAATTACATTATTTGATTTCTTAATGTTACCTTTGAGATCTAGAAGATGCATTCTAGTTCTGTTTTCCTAACAAAAAGTTGCATTATGTTGAGAAATTAGAACAACTGTAATGGGGAACTACTAGCAAATAAATTATGTAAGCAGAAAGAGTAAGAGTATTTCAGAAGATAAAATAGAAACTCCACAAATATATTTATAACCCCCCTTCACACTTCCTTGTTCTGTCCTTTAGAAAGGCCACTAAAATGTGAGAGTGAAGGTTATATTCAAGAGTATTAGCAGTTCTTAATCTCACTTCTAATTCACAGAAATCCCAAACAGCAAATCAAGAAGCTAATTAAAGACACGATTCCAATTCCAATGAGATTTTGTGCTGAAAGTAACTCAAAAATTGCATAATGAGCCTCCATTATCTCTCAGTGATTTCAGAACAAAAGTTCTGAAATCACTGAGAACAAAAGATAACCCAAAAGAAAAACTTCCTCCTGTAAAGTCTCACTCTGCAGTGCAAGTCCGTGTTTTAAAAATGTTTTAAAGCCCCTGTGTACTTTGGTTGTTTGCTAGTTCTTCCCAGATAGCTATACATCATGCCAATTTGACAGGCATGAGAATTGAGCAGTCTTTGTTTCCCACCTGTCTTCCCACTCAAGGGTTTTTATCCCGCTGCATACACCCCTGCAAGGATGTGCAGATATGACTTGGTAGCCTGTGGTCTCTCCTTCTGTGTAACAAAGTCTCTTAGCCTATCAGTTCTTCTGTCCTTTAAATGTGCCACCTGCTTGTTTTACCCAAGTAACTGAAGAACATTGTAATTTTAGCAAAGGACTCGTTTGCCTGACCTGTTCCAACCTGGGATTTTGCTTCATCTGATTATCTTGGATGAGGTTAACAAGATATCTTAACCGTATCAGTGAATGAGTTAAGAAAACCAAACCAAACAACCCAAAACAAAAACCTATAAACTAACAAAAAGCCACCTTTCCTGAGCAGGGGTATTTTTTTAACCTGGATTACGTCAATGATAAAATGCACCATGTGGCACATTTGCAGTGCAGCAGTGATGAGTGTGAGGAGTTGCAGTATAGGCAGAAGATATTTTTCCCACTAGCTTCCTTGACAAAGAAAATGTCTCATGTAACCCTGAATCTGAAAGTTACCTGCTTTTCCTAATTATCTCAACTTGTCTCATAGAAGATTAGAAGATAAAGAGATTACCTATGCCTTCAGGCTGTTTCTTGTCTGTACTTATACAATCACAGCTGCAGAAAAGCTATGTTAAAGAACAAAAATTTAAACTTTTTTCAAATGTAATTTTTTTCAGATAAACAGTAATTTTAATAGCAAAAGACCCATACTTGTTGAATAAAAAGGTGGCTATTTTATAAACTCACATTTTGTTTAATAGCAGGTGTATTCAGTATTTTATTTTTGCAGGTGGCTTAAGATTCACAGATCCAAAAGTTGTTGTGCTTACTTTCAGTAGTACCTTTCCCACTGTTGATATGCATGTAAAAATGCATACAAATTTACTAAACATCTCCTGCAAACTGTTTCAAAACACATTGCACTTGCTCATAATCCTTACTTGTATTTCCCATCTCAAATAAAATCACAGGAGGTTGGAGCTGTAATCCCATATTGTGAACATCTAACTTAGTAATGGGTATGTCTCGTGCAGCTTACTTCACATTAGTATTGATTCAATTCTTAGCATAAGGTTAGTAATATGAAATTAGTTACTTTTCCTGTCAGCAGTCACTAATCCAGTTCTGTTATTGATGCATTCTTGCATGTCTGCCCTATGATTTTTAGGCTCTTTTTTGTCTTTTAGAAAGAGAAACAGCAAGCATGGCAGGGCTGAGTTTACTCGGGCAAGGCACAGGTTTGGTGGTAGCTGGGCAGTCTGCACCATCCAGGTGGTAAGGAGGAGAGCAGCTGGGGCTCTTTGCTGTGTGGCTCCCAGGTGAAGGCTGTTTCCCCTTTCCCCCCTCATGCTGCAGCTGTCCCTGTCTGGCAGATTATCTGGTATGCGGATATGTATGAACTGAATCTGATTTCTAAGTGCATCACCCTCTCTTTAAAGACTATGCAAAGGTAAATTAAATTATTTTCCTCTCACAATGCTTTTAAAAAATAATGAAAATTAATATCTGTTTATTTAAATTGCTCTTTTTAGTTGCAAAATTAGCTTAGATACTGAGTTATTCCACATTAGACTTTTACTTTTAACAATGGACAATTTTGAAAATCCCAATTAAATTCACTTTTGGTTTGGGTTTTCTATTTTGTCCTCATTGATTTCCACCAATGTTCTTTCCTCTTACTCTGAATAATTTTCCACTATTTCCTTTCCTGTTTTCTAGTTCTTTCTTTTGAATATATTCAAATATATTTGAAAATAATGTTTGTCTGGTAAGACAGTTCATATTTAAATATACTAGAATATCTAAAAGTTTTTTGTGATTGAACACAAGACCATTGACAATGACATTAAAAGCTATTATATAAAAGGCAGAAAATCCTGTTCTGAAGAATACCGAGGGCTTTGAGTTGTAGTTTGATTTTTGATCAGAATTGATTTCCTAAGTTCTTCATACTTCCCCATAAATATAAAATCTGCTTTGAAATGCTCAGCATTATCATCTGACATTTTGATGGGTTCTCTAATGTTTATAATTTAACATGTAATGCAAACATCAAAAACAGATATAATACCAAGTTGAGAATCACGACATTTTATTTGGGATATGTTATAACTGAATATTTTAATACTTTCAATGCATCTTTTTTAAAAAAAATTATTAAAAATGTTGGCAACATTGGAATGGACTAAAAAAAATTGGCAGTTCATTTAGAATTCATAGATTTGTATTATATAATTTGACAGAATTTTTTAGTTGATGAAAATGGTTTCTTTAGCATTTCTAACTGTTCTTTTTTGCTTGAAACTTTGTAACCTCTTGTATCTTCATTTACAGTGCCACATGGCACATTTACACAGTGCCACATTTACTCTGTACATGTATGTGTTATGTATTAATCAACTTAGATTCAGGATACTTCATTCTCTTACTCTGCATAACTATTTTTTAAACCACATCTATCAGATATGCAAAATTAGTGAGGTTACCCTTCACACAAGTGCATGGAATACCTCAACTATATACAGGGATATTACAGAAAATATGAAACTTCAGGAGGAACAATGAGATAGAAAATGGTTTAACTTTCTCACAGCTGTGGTCTTATTGGGGACTCCTTTTGTTTTGTAAAATGTGAACTCATATTTTTATTTTATTATTGTGTCTTTCATGAGACCTATATGCCAAAGAACTCAGTGAATCAAATGTCTGGAACGGGGGCTTTTTTGTTTTGGGACTTTCCTGTGGCAAATTTGCTTTATGCTTTACATATAATAGAGTGAAGTCATTCTTTATTAAAAGAGGTGTTTGTGTGTTACTGCATCTGGAGAAGTCCATGGTAAGGAGAGAAGCTAAGCCAAGACAGGTTGTTTGGATATGTGTGGTGATGAAGGAGATGCTTCATCCACTAAGTGAGGAGGGAGAGAGTTCCCAGTATGGGAGGTGGGATGCAGGAGCTGTCCCTCAGTTGGCTGCAGTGGCATAGCAGCCAAAGACCAAAGGACCAGACGAAAATGCTTCTGCATGCTTCCTAAAGCCTGCATGCCCAAAGGGAAGTCAAATGTTTCTTGAGTGCCCTTTTTCCTCATCCGTTTGGGGAAAAGAGACCAATGAGTCAGCCCCTGATGGAAAAATGTATTGTGAGCTGCAGGAGATAAAACACAGGGGATAGATTTGACTCAAAACCAACTACAGCAAAGTGTACTTAAACAGTATGAAATCTTGGAATACTGTCCTTAGATCCACAAGGGAGAATTGGGGATCTATTAACTTTAGCTTTGTCCATCTTTCTCTTTGGCAGATTGCAGACACCAGCTCTAACCATATAAGGGCTTAAAAATTAAAATAGGTCGCAACTGGTTTCATGTCCAAAGCCTTTCTTTTTGAAAATGCAAAAAATAATCAGATCCTTGAACTATTCCTGTGACAACTAGGCCTATGCATAAATTAATATATGTGTTTTCATACATTTTTTATCATTTTATGATTGTCATTCAGTGATAGTATATTCAGAGAGTTAATAGAACCTTTCTAATACCTTTCTCAAGTACTGACCTTTCTTTAATTGTCCTGGCATTTCCATTACAGCATTTGAAAATTGCCCTTAGTTTACTTGCTGGGTTGCCAATGCTTGTATTATGTTTGCCACCTACAGAGAAGTGCAGTAATACTTGCTGATAATATCACACATTATTCTTGGCTGTACTTTGGCTCATAGAGCGGGGAGTGTGGGAGGGGGGGCTGTGTGTCTTTTCTCTAGCTTCAGTGTTCTGGTTTTTTCCTAAATAAAATCATTTCACTGTGATACAGTGTCTCTTTCCACCCAACAGGCAAGTTTAAAAGCTCATCTTGTAGATACGATGTCTATGGGGATTTTTCCTCATTGTACATTTTCTTCCTGTCTTTAATTTGACATTATTTTCTACCTATTTGCTTTTTGGTTTGTATCACTATTTAATCAGATGCTGGTGTGTTATACCATATTTTAACATGACCCAGAGGGGGTTTTTGCAAGCTTTCTAATAGAATTTATTAATCAAAATCACAGTTTTTCAGGGGGATACCAAATCACAAATGTACTTTCTAACAGGAAGATAAGATCTGTAAGCATTTGAAGGGTGTAAGCTTTAAAATAACTGATTAGAATACTCCAAATGGATGTGGCTAGATGCAGTGAGATAGACAAAAGAATTTGAATTTGACAGGGAAAGGAAGTTTTTTAGCTATGAGATCTTCAAGGTGTTTAACTGTCTACTTATACAAATAATAAAAGCTTTATCATAAAAGTTTTAAATGAAAGTAGAGGATGCAAAAGGATTAATTTTATATAGCCAGAGGAGGAATGAGATGATTTTCTGATAATATTATATCTCTGATTAGGTAACTCCTAAGTAATCAGAATATTATTTTCCGTATGAGAATTCATGACGTGTGTCTAGAAGTGGTAGAGAGCAGCACTGTGAGTTTTGAGGAGTCAAATTAAAGAAGGTTTAGATCGAAGTCATGTAGGTGAGAGAAGGATTCAGAACCCAGTTCCTCCTGTCCTTGAATCAGCACCAGGACACTGAGCAAAAGCAAGCTGCATAACTGTTGCTTTGATTCACCTAATAAAGCCTGGATCTTCATGTTGTGTAATGAGAGATACAGGCACTCATTTATCCATAGAAATATATTACTGGGTCTACATACATGTCTGAAGTTAAAATCCAAGAGAACTCTGAGAGAGGTCAGTTGTAGGTACATGCAAGGCTGGACAGAAATGGAGGTTGAGAGAGCTGACTCACTGGCTAATAACCTCTTGTTCATTATCTAGACCTAAAGCATTTTAATTTTCTTGAGATCGTTACAGTCCATCCTCGCTTACTCTGATACAAACTAATGAAGAGTTGGATAATTTTCTGTTTTCTGAGAAAAAAAAAATGAGGTAATCATTACAGATGACATTGGTCCTTAGAAGTAGGCCCTTACACCTAATATATTTAATATTGCACCTTAATATTATTGAGGAAATACTCCTCTATTAACTCTGGGGACTTGTTCTTATTGGCAAAGCATGCCTTCCTACATCATATTAAGCTAGTGAGACAGCTTTTATACTGTAGCAGATTTTTGAGTTTTTTCAGGTCTTTGTATGAAAATTTATTCTGACAGCTCCATGTTTGGTCCATCACATTTGCTTTCTGTTCTTGAGTTGCTAAGCAGTTTTTTGCATTTCCTCCCCCGTTTTTTAAAATGAAGACTTTTGATTCTTCAAGACTACAGGTTTTTAATGCTTTTTGATCACTTTTCACACTATCTCTGTGCAATGAAATATTAAATATGCAAGGCACTGTTGTCTTCCTTGAAGTTATGATCAGCATAGCACCAAATGATACCAAATTGAAATGAGCCCTGCTGTCATATATGGGTCTGATATTAAATTTCTGGAAAATTTGGAACTGATGCCACATGGTAAATACATGCTTCATTTATAGTTGTATGCTATCCAACTAAACAAAGAGTGAATACGGTATACATATTAGCAGGAAAAAAAAAACATAAGAAGTTAACCGAATAAAGCTTTTATCCAACTGATATATGTGTTCAGATGAGATTCTCTAATATGGGGATTCTGATGTTTTTCCTATAGTTGATACATTTTTAACACCACTTTGCAATCAGAGTTTAGGGTGCTATTTCTCCTGCATACCATGTAGCAGGGTGTCTTTTTAATAGACACTAATTTTTCATGAAATTTGTAGGCATTTCATACCTCTGAGGTCTTCTCTTCCTTATCAAATGGGAATTAAATTACCAGATGACTCAAAGTAAGAGGAGGACAGAAGAAGTGCATATACATACACATAAATTTAGTTTAATACTTAAGCCATGTCTGCCTAAGAAGCAAGGCTAGAAACGGCACTAAAAAAAAAGAGTTCTTGGATGCCTTTGGTCCTTGCAAATCCAGCTCTGTCCTTAATGTATTTATTCTTCCTGTGTGCTACAGAAAGGCAATGAAGAGACTAAGAAAAACAAGAGTACCACTTAACAACAAATGATTGTGATATTGGTTAATTACTGAGGCCAAAGTACCTTGAGAAACTGGAGGCAGCACCTAAGTGATGCAGGCATTATTGTGCCATGACTGCAGAGCTGCATATATTATAATATTTAGCTCAGATATAACTAGAAAACAAGTACAGGGAGCTCTAAGTTTTATAAAATTATTTTCAATCCAAAACCACTGGTTGTCCCTATTAAGTGTGAAGTCCAGGAATTAGAATAATTATGGAAATTGTATGATGCCTTTATTTGACTTTATTGTGCCTTTATATCAGTTAAAGCATTGTGTCACTCAGGTTTCTGTCTCAGACCTGCATCCATTACCTGGTGTGGCGTAGCTGCAATGCAGAGCAGAGGTGCAGTAAGCCACCTCCTTCAGCTGGAAATTCAAGGGTCTTTACATCCACTGATCCCTGTTATTAGTCCTGCTCCGTTCTATCCAAGTGTATTTGTAACCAATGTTCCTTGCAGTGCCATACACACATCTCTGCTACAGTGCAGAGGAGGGTTGGTAGTGAGGTTTTTTTTGAAGTCAAATCTTCCATTGGTTTTCTTCAGTCACTCCTAAGACAGAAAAAAAAGAGCTTAGGAATTAGGCAAATTTGCATCTCGATTTAAATCAAAGTGGGTTTTTTTCTTTTGCAGACTTGCTCCCTCAATATAAGGCCAGCTTTCTACCACAAAAATTCTGAGCTTGTATAATTAAGACAATCATTTCAGGTAAAGACAGCCTGATGTTTCACATAAGACTTGGCAGGCATATGCAGAAGTCATGTTGGTATCTGCTAACAGGAAGGCATGTTGGTGGATACCAATGCTGTTCCCAGCAGTCTCTGAGAAGTCCTGTGTTGGCTTAATCTACAATCCCCCAGAGATACAAACAGCAGTACCTCTGAAGATATTTTTCGTTCCAGGACACAGTCTACCTGGAAAAGTTTTTTTTGATTACTTTACCTGGGTTTGAGAAGAGGGATCATCAAGTCCCACCTTAGAAAGTCTTTCTGCCCCACTGGTACCCCACTTCTTACATGGCTGAAGTTTCTTACAGTGCAGGGGTGCAGGATACACACTAGTCAAGAGCTCCTGAGGGCTGGTGTGAGTTTCAGCTATAAGGCCTTACGGATTTCAGATCTTTAACTAACAATCATAGAAGCATAGAATGCCTTGAGTTGGAAGGGACCTAGATCATCTAGTTCCTACCCTCCTGCTGTGGACAGGGACACCTTTCACTAGACAAGGTTGTTCAGAGCTCTATCCAACTTGGACTTGAACACTTCTAAGGGTGGGACATCCACAGCTTCTCTGGGTAGTCAGTTCCAGTGCCTCATTACCTTTACAGTAAAGAATTTCTTTATAACATCTAATCTAAACCTACCCTCTTTCAGTTTGAAGCCATTCCCCCTTGTCCTGTCACTACATGTTCTTGTAAAAAGTCTCTCTCCATCTTCCTTGTAGACTCCCTTCAAGGAAGGGAACTCCACAATTAGGTCACCCCAAAGACACCTCTTTTCCAGGCTGAACAATCCTAATTCTCTCAGACTTTCCTCATAGGAGAGGTGCTCCATGTTTCACACCTACCTCCTTTTTCTTTCCCCTCCTCTTCTTTGGAAATTCAAGCTTTCAGGGGGTATCAAAGGTCCTATGAGTCCTGGCTTGTTTTCTCAAAGGAACTGGTGGACAAATTTTATTTCTGGGAAACTGACATTTTGATATTTGGCTTCCAGACATAAAAATCAAGTATTGTATTTATTTTTTTGCTTGGAATTAATGCGGCTGTACTGTAACATAGAATTTTAATGAACAATAAAATGCATAGAATGTACAGAAATAAAGTAGAGGTGTAACATATATACACTTTATCACATACACTACTTTAGCTGAATGCAAGTTTGATCAAAATGGAATACTGTATATTGGAACCAATCTGTTTTGAAATGTTCCCAAAGATGTAATCAAAGAGTTATGTTCCAGCAAAATATTTCAAGTCTGACATAACATTTTCTAATGAAAAATCTTCCATCAATTATTTTTTCTCTGGCAGCCTCTGTCTATTAAACATTGTTTCTTGTAGGAGAACATGGCCTTTGTTTCATATAATTCATACTGATTTCCAGGAGATACAATACCTAGAGATAACTTCAGTTAATATATGATGCCTCCACTGTGATCTGGATAATGTAATGTTGCCTCTGTCACTGCGATGCCTCGCAGTAATTGTACCTGCAAAAAAATGGCAAGGCAGGAGCTCTTTAGCTAATTCAAAAGGAACGTGACGGTAGAAAGTTCTCTGAAAAGGACTAGACATTTTTCTCTTGTTCACCAAACCCAAGCTTCAGGCCGTCAACCACGTTTCTCATTTGGGGCTTTTTCTTGTGCCGAGGATTGAAAGAAAATGGGCGGTGCAGGTCTTTTCCAGCTTTTTCAGATAAAATTTCAGCTTTGAATATAAATTTTTCGGACTCATGCACATGGTTTTGTACGCACACTAACAGTCTTTATTGGCTGTATTTTAAATAGATGTAAGTTGATATGCTGAAAGGGAATGGGAAAGGTAAAGGGTAGGGTTACCCAACAGGTTTTTTGCTATTTCCTTTGCCAATTTCTAGTAAAGTCTAGAGTGCATTTTTGCCAAGAGCTGTTCTGCATGAAGCAGAGCGCTGGCACTGACTCTATGGAGCAAACCAGGCACAGCAAACCACTTTTATAGCTGACAGGTCTGATGGCAAGCCATAGCTGGTTTTACACACTGGGAAAATGGCAGCATCTCCTGCAGAAATGCCGAAACATCACAAACATGTGACCTTGGCCACATCAAAGTTTACTTGTGATCTGGATCCAAGGCAGAGCCCTCCATTGGAGTAATTCTGGGTTAAGGGAGGATTCAGGGCTTCTTCTCTCCATTTCTAGTTTTGATACCAAACCATCACAGTGGGAAAATAATTTGAAACTCTCCTTTGCATAAATAGGCACTCTTTAAAAGAAACCTCAGCATTTATAAAAAGGCAATCCCAGAGGCTACTGACTATTCAACTAAAGGAAGGAATTTATTTTTCTCAGCTGTTTCTCTTCACTACCTTGTAATTTATTGTTGGTATTTGCAATATTTTTTGCATTTCCCCCTTTTTTCTCTGAATTCTTTTACGCACAAACTTGCACAAGTTGCTGTGTGACTGGGATCCTGTCCTAATATTGTGTGCTTGATGCTGCATTGAGACAAGATGATAGAGGTCACGGCTCATATCTCCAGAATGCAGCCAAAGGAATCTTTAATTTGCTATTTTTTTTATTTTATGTCATTTTATTTTGGTTTAGGGTTTTTTTTTGTTGGGTTTTGTTTGGTTATTTGTATGTTTGTTTTTTAGTTTACTGTCCTTGTCAGCCCTGAGTGGAAATTGCCCAATATTTCAAATGGTTAAATATCCTCAAAAGGATTTACAGCTTTAAATGAAGTGTAACCTCTTTCCTTGTGGCTGTGAATTAACTGAGTTCCAAGCTATTAAGGTTTCAAAACACTTTTAAAGTATGAGATGATAAGAGTATGATAAGATAAAGTATGAGATAATGACATAAGACATTTCTCATGTCCCTAGATGGTGACATTTTACAAACTGTCAGATTCATCTTTGTTTACTAGCAGAGGATAAAGTTCTAGCTGCTTTAGTTTAACTCTTCAGTTTTGTAGCCCTTTTAGATGTCTGAAATTCTGGAGATTAAGGAAAACGGTCTGAGAAAGGAAAGGTTCAGAACACTCTTTTCAATAGTTATTTAATTGGTTGTCTCACAGGGGATATAGTCAGCCAGTCATATGACATGATGTCCACGTATATTTGTGCTTCTATCCTACCCCAGTACATTTCTGTGTTAATTCAAACACATTAAGCCATGTTTTGGTTTGCAAGATGCAGTACTGTACATGCAAAATAGGATGAAAGGTGCAGCTTATGGTCCTCCTTGTACTTAGCAAGAGAGAAGCTACAGGGGAAACCCCTGTTAGGAAATGTTAAATACAATATTGTATACCTTCCTGCATTTTATCCTTGGCTATTGAAGAGAACCATTGCATGTCATTAAACAGTTGATGTGTTCCACCCTAGAAACACACTCCGTTTCACTGAACAGAAATTCAAGATAGCAGGGACTGTGTCAGGATGAGAGCACATGGCTACGCTGGCATCTGCGCTGTGCATGGAGAAGGTTCCCCCATATGCTCACATGCTGGAGACATGGCTGCATGTACAAGCATCATCAGACAAAAATTTGACTGCATATCAACTCCTTTTCCCATTGCACTTACATGACTTTTTGACTCTCTGACTTTCTGGGAACAAAAATCCTATTTTTATTCTCCTACATTGCTATATTATTTGTAAATAGAACAGAAATTTTAATGAATTACCTAGCTAGTTTTTGGGGTTTTTTTTCTTTCAACTCCAGGGCATTTAATGTATCTTTTAATCTTAAAAGAGCACATCATTGCTCAGATTCGTGTTAGGCAGTTGATGCTTCTTCACTCTGAAGAAGTTATGACTCTTTTAACTAAAAGTATAAATCTAGTGAAATGCATCGAGAGACTCAAGTGAAATGTATTGTGCAAAAAGGGTAGCAACATATTAAATCAAGTCACATTTTCCCTCTCTCTTGGGATGTATAATGGAGAGGAGATTTAAACATATTTTGACCTTTTTATGGTTATATTCAAATACTACTGTAACTCCCTTTACATGTTTTTTATAACATTGTACTGTGCATTTTCCCCTGTAGGGGAGGGGGAACGAGATAACCTGTTGCTACATTCATGGGCAGAAGTCCTTATCTAATAATCCTTAGTGGTAGTGCTGGGCTGATGGTTGGACTTCATAATCTTAAAAGTCTCTTCCAACCTTGATGGTTCTATGATTCTGTGATTGTAAGTCATGCTCCTTAGTCTCCACCATGACTCCACTCCCAGGATGAGTCCACCTTGTTCCCCTCATAGGTTGTCGCTGCTGCTGCTGCTGTGTTTTGTGGTTCCTCCTCCTTGAAGACAGGAGGCCAGAACCACATGAGATATTCCAAACCATTTCTGTTAAATCTATAGAATCATAGAATATTTTGGGTTAGAAAACACCTTTAAGATTGACTCTAATAATAATAAACCTAACACTGCCAAGTCCACCACTAAACCATGTTCCTAAGTTCGGGGGTGTTCTGGTGGGGTGCCACGACCTTCTGAACTGACTCCAGCGGAAAGTCGCTCGGCAAGTCACTACATTCACACGGACACACGCACCGGACTGCTTCTTGGACAAATCGACGGCAAAGAGGCAGGAAGGGTCCTCGTGTAGAATTTCCATGGCAGAGGTTTATTCCAGCCCCGCGCGTGAAGGGTACCAGTGACGAAAGACACGGAACAATGGAGGGTCCAGGATTATATACAGGGGTGGGGAAAGCATCAGGGACCAATGGTCTGAGGGTACGGGGGCCAATGGGGAAATGGTCTGAGGGAGTGGCAAGGAACAAGGGCTTGGAGAGAGCGGGGAAGGGAGAATTTTCTAGGGCAATGGCAGATAAGGTATAAGGGGGCAGGGACACCAACTGGCCAACCAGGGAAGCAGAATTAGGATACATTTACATACTGGAACAAAGCATCCTGGGAGAGGCCTTTTCAGTCACCATAACCTGGCCAGAATTTCTATCCCTAGGGATAGTCCCACCAATAGACTGCTTTTGGTTCTTGTGCTATGGGCCCACAGGCCCTCACACTGCATTGCATATCTTTTAAATATTTCCAGGGATGGTGACTTAACCACTTCTCTGGGCAGCTTGTTCCAATGCTTAATAGTCATTTCCACAAAGAAGTTTTTCATAATACCCAATCTAAACCTACCCTGGTACAATTTGAGGACATTTCCCCTTGTGCTATCTCACAGCTTGTTGCCTGTGGGAAGAGATTGACCCCCACCTCGCTCCAGCCTCCTCTCAGGCAGTTGTAGATGGTGATAAGGTCGTCCCTGAGCCTCCTTTTCTTCAGGCTAAAGACTCCCAGCTCCCTCAGCTGCTCCTCATAGGACTTGTGCTCCAGACCCTTCACCAGTTCCGCTGCCCTTCTCTGCACACACTCCAGCACTGCAATGTGTTTCCTTGTAGTGGGGAGCCCAGAACTGGACACAGGACTTGAGATGTGGCCGCACCACAGATGTTTTTGCTCAGCAAAAAAAGTACAGCTACTTCTTCTGTGGGATAAATATAATCTTACTTCAGTTTAGAACATATTTCCTGTCTTTAATATCACATCTTTTCTTGACCATCCCCTCAATTTCTTTTCCACTTTATTTCTACTTTGGAAATTATATTTTGCCATTTGACTTTTTCTCTAATCTCGGCACACAGTGCATACTTACCAGCTTCCACACATCACGTAGCTGCCAGCATGCTTTCATTTCCCCTTCTTCCCAACTGTACCAATGCTTCTGCACCTGTGCCAATACTGATATCTTTGGGCAAAGCATCACCCTTTATGACATCAAACTGCAACTATTCTGTCTAGTCTTTCCTGAAGGGAAAGTTTTGCAGATGTAAAATCCCTAGTATGCCTGGCACCTTATACAATAAAGTGAATGGACAAGCAAGGATTAATAACATTAGAGTATGTAGTGTCTATGTTCTTTGTAAATTAAGACTGTAGCTGCATAAGTTGGAGCAATTAAGGAAATTCCTCATTTCCTTAGCACATAAACGTCTTAATGCTGTTTTTTCTCCATTTGCATTGGTTTTCACCTTTTTATATTACAATATATTCTGCTTCTATTTGGACAATGTTGGATCAGGATTAATTTTCCCACCTGAAAAAAGCCAGTGATGTCTCTGTTAAGTTATGTGTTCAACTCAGCATTTCTTAGTATTTCTATGAAAGATGTTGCTAGCTGCATTCTTTGGGTTGGCTTAAGAGAAAATAGTATGTATGGACAGAAAAATTCATGATGCTGCAACTTAAACTCTATCATATCTTTATGAAGATGCTGTACAAAGCCAGTTACAGAAAACTGTTAGGCTCCAAGCTCATAGCAATGCCTTTCCAGTTGGGCCCAAGTTTCTCCCAGAAGGTCACCAAATCAAACACTGATAGCCAAACCCCAAGGATAAATCTGTGCTGTAGTCAGAAGGGTAGGTCTGTGCCCTTGCTGATGCACTGCCATAGGAAGCCCTAAACACATTGCTCCCAATTCTGTTATGAAATTGGCTGTATAACCATCACCAAGGGTTTAATCCACCCCTCTTTGCTACCTGGGGGCATTAGCACTTCTCCACCTCACAAGATACTCTGTCTGGAAGTTTTTCAGAGACTATGGACATAGTTGCTGTATAAACATGTAAAAAAGAGGGATTGCTACCTGAAAAAAATTTTATTACAAAAGCTGAAGAAATATGTTGATTTTATCCCCTGAAGGGGCATGAATTTACCTGACTTCCTACTTCTAACTTTCAAATATTAAATTCCTTTAGAAGGGAATTGCTATGAAGTTATCTGCATGGTGGTATAGTGCCTTGCAGATCTAGCATCTCATTCTTGGACTTTCCATAGAGTTTTTTAAAGTGATGAAATCTTCTCTCTATATCAGAATAAGAATATTTACTTTTACGGCTTGGGAATTCTTAGGATGGCTACAGAGCAGTCCACTAGATCCCGTTTTTGTTTCCTAAATTGGTTTCTAATTGGCTTCAGTTCTAAAAAATATGGTGGTCCAGTGAAACTCGCCATCTGCAGGGGGTGAGGGAACGTGTTATCAAAAGTCTATAGCTCCTAGGGAAGTTTGTGTTTGAAGACTTAAAATAGACCATGCCTTTAGCTGACTTGTTGCCCAGTTTCATCCAGCTCAGCTAGCTGCTCTTAAGTAAAACAAAGTGATTTTTTTTATCAGTAGACTGTGAATCAGGAATATATCCCAACAGAGGAGTAAGGATACATCATTTACATTTATTGTTTGAATTGAATTTTGCAGGTCTAGATCTAGATCTAGACCTAGATCTAACCTCCCCAGTCAAAAAACAGAACCAACAGAGAGGATCTCTTCCAGGGCTGTCTGGGGCCTTTAATCTGCTTCCACTGTAGAGGAAATATTTTGTGCTGGATGTTTGCTGCCCTGTATTGATTCTTGCCTCTGCCACAAGGGAGAGCAAGGATGAAACTTTAACTATGTGACATTTCTCAGTCCATTCATAGGCCGGATCCTCTTTGTGCTGTGACTTGCAAGTGGTTGAAAACAAAGCCAAGATTCAACCCCAGATTATATAATTGGTTAATAAATAAGAACATAGAAAAGGGAAAAAACAGTCATAAACAAACATACGGGGCTCTGTTTCAGAGTCTGTAACTCTTGTTTCCGTTGCTAGGATCAATGTAGCGCAAGGAAATCCACATTTGTTTTCTCTGTACATGAGTGGTTTTGACACTTCATCTTGCAAATGTGCATATAACAGCACCTTTATTTAGTGTTAATGTCAAAACCTAGAGCCTTGCAGCATCTGTGGAATGCCCCCAGAGTGCTTAGAAATAAGGCTTAAAGGAAAAATCATTCTAAATTCTTCTGTTTCTTTCAAGTGGAGCATGGAGGAATCAGACTTGCATGAATCAGATTTATATAGTGTTAAGCAGGAGGAATATCATGCTTTCAACAAATGCTCCACTAATATACAGTGTAAGAAACAACATAATTATCAAACCTGTGTTGAAACTTAACTTATAAAAAGAGTGCAGAGCCTTTTAAGAAGTATTGGTATTGTCAGCCACTCCAGAGCCCATTTATATTATCTGCCAAAATCAGAAGACGCGTTTTTCAGTGCATGCAGCTTCTTAAACAGGTACAGACTGCAGCCAGCCTTCTACTCATGGATAGTGGCAGCTGAGGGGGTTCCTCTAAAATAAAATATATAAAAGATAAAGTGTTATGCTAAACTATTTTTTTCACAGAGAATTTCATTCTCCTCTGTTAACTTTTCAAATGCAAAATATGAACAGGAAAATTTTAATTCATAAATGAATAATTTTTCAGCTTAATCAAGGATTCCAAATGTTTAGAACAATTTAGAACAATCCTTTAATGTTGTCTGTCTGACACTTTTTTTTAATCTCAGTTGTGAAAACAGTACTTTCAGCACTTGACTGCTTTTTTAACTAGCAGAAGACATACAGCATTCAGAAACTGTAGGAAATCTCATTTTTGAATGCCTTCCAACTTTTCCAGCTAGAAACAGAATATAAAAAGAACAAGAACTATAAAAATTATTTTATTCATACAAAAAAAGAAGAATTAGAATAATAGCAAGAGAAATCTGTTAAGTTCATCTCTTAAATGAATTGTTTGCTGTTTAAATGAATGCTTGCTGACTTCTGACAACTCAAATTCCCACAGTTTCTTTTCATCCAGTCTGGTTGTAGAGTTGTAAACAATTTCCTTTAGACATCTGTCCAAACTGCAGTTAGGATTAGATAATTGCTTAATGCTATGGCATTTATTTAAGGGATCCCCATTACTGCAGTGAAGACCATGGGAGAAGTTCTGGCTGAATTCCCTTCAGGGGTCTGGAGTGAATGCAGACAGGAGAGGCAGCTGTACTGTCTTTTGGAAAGATGATCCTTTCTTCTCCATCTGTTCCACTCCCAGCCAACTCCACTTGGCCAGGTCCCTATCCTCACTGGGCAGGGAGCACAGATGGCAACCTGTGGATTTTCTCCAATTTAGCTGGAACTATGTGCCCAGATTTCCTGGGACAGGACATATTTTCCCACATGTTTTTGAGTCTTTCATATTTTTTCCGTAGCTTTTCTTATAACTGAAATTTGTGGAAGTTCCAAAAGAAGCGGTGAATATTTCAGCAGACTCAGAACTTTATTCTCCCCTTTTTGGATCAATACTCTTACCCTGCTTTAATCCTAGAAATGATCTTGTACTGGAGATACCCAAGAGAGACATCGATATGCTCTGAACAATATGGAGTGCCTATTGTGAGAGGTGTCAGCTGTCATCCAAAAGATCCATGAATTTGTACAATCCTCTCCATATAGGTCATGACACTTTATTTATTAATATAAAGCGTTCTAGGGAAAGTGCAGCCTCAGCAATAACCAGTGGTGAACTGAGCTGACTGGAGCAGCTGGAAAGCATCCAGGTTCCTCTCCAGTTGTGGGAGCTTCTGCTGATGAAAAACCTGCACATATTCACTCCTGCCACAGGGTCACAGCCTGGAAGTTCTGAGGACTGCTATAGAAAGAACTTCAGGGTTATTTGGAGATAAAAGAATCTGTGTGCCTTTGGAAAAATTTCTCAAGGCATGTAAAGGGGAATGAAAGAAGGAGAAACAAGACCAGTCTGTAAAGTTCCATCAAGAATTTTATCATAAGGACATTGACAGTTTTATTGCTTGATGGAAAACCAGAAAATAATTTCTCAAAAAATCGATAAACCCCATAGATGGTTCCAAAAGGATGGAGTGGTAATTGAAAAGCTGAAATAGAGGACTGTTCAAGCTCTCAGATACAAGGGAACAAGCTGTTAAAAATCAAATGGTCTCAGCTGAGTTTTCTATATTACACTATTTTATGAATCTATCCCATTTAATTTTCATAAGATGAAACACCGACAATTTTTGAAAGGGAAATGTGAGACTAAAATAAAATTTTCTGTACTGCCTCCTCATTAATATTTCAGGGAAGTGTTTTAATTAGGTGGGTGAATAGGCAATTAATAAATCCCTCCCTAACCTAAGTACCAATCAAAGTGGTTTCTTGGAGGATTTCTTTAACTTTTCCTGAAGTTAATTTGACACATTCTTCTTGTATTATCAGATTTTAAGTCCAATTAATTATTAGGGAAGAGCTGGGAATATATTTGGTTGCAGAAAGGTGTTTTTAAAGCAGTGAGCAGTTCCTCCTGAGGAACACAAAGGCCTTGAGATTTACTGAAAAGGTTTTGGAAAAGCTTCTATGATGGCTCAGGCCTTCTATGGGAGTAATACAGACAACTAAAAAAGATGACTCAGGTTATCAAAAAGTTAGAGAAACTCTTCTATAGATTATACCATATTTTAAGATTATAGGCTGAAAGTTGTTTAGAAACTAAAACAAACACCAAAAAAATCAAAGTAAATGAATTGTGATGCAGGGGGCAGCATGATTAAAGTGAAGGAGCAGCACACTAAAGAACTGGATAAAGCCCTTAAAGTACCTGACAAGAACTAGATAGAGTCAGAAAAAAAACCCAAACAAAATCAAACTCAACAAGTTTTAGGTTTCTCTTTCCATATCTAAAGTACTATGCTGTATTTTCAGAGCTGGAGAAATGTAAACTAAAGTGTTTTAAAAATACAGTCATTAATCTTGTGCAGCATGGAAAGCCTACTTAAGGGGAGACAAAGCATGTCCCAAAACTTGCAAACCGGGTAGACAAAGGAGATAAATTTCCATTGTCCTTTAGTGGCCTGCAGTCATGCACAGTGTAGTTTCTCACACTTTCACTTCTCCTAAAAAAGGGTTGAAAAACTTTTCTGCTTTCATTAATGTAGGGTAAAATCAAATACAAAACATTAAGAATTTTTGAGGGGACATAAATGTCTTGTCTGTGCAGTTAGTAACTACTGTACCATTGTGCCTCTTATGTGCCTCTTATCTTACAGTGTATTTTTTGTCTTGATGTTATCATTCCTGTTGATATGACTTTGCTTCAGGAGACTCTTATGATCCTCACACTGGACATTCCTTGGTGGGGTCCCTCTGTGGTGGTATGTGGGTATTGGGATAGGGAAGAGCCACATCCCAGGGAGGAGGCTAATACTACCCCTATCACCTTTGTGGCTGCATCCAGCCCTTACTTAGCTGTTGCAAGATAAATATAGGTAAGAAGCCAAAGTTAGTGTAATTCTTAACTTCACTGCTTGATGACTTATCTTCAAGTGTGCTATTTTTCTTCTGTATTACTTCAGAACTGTGCTGTCATTTTAGCTGACACTGAAGGTCCCAGCACCTAATTTTTTTAATTCTCTGATTATGAAGTCCACAGAAATCCCACAGAATGAGTGTTATAACAGAATGCATCTGTTTTAGATGTTTCTGTCTGGAATGTCAAGTGCTGTCTCATTTACCAATGTAATTATTATATTACTAGTTTTCACTTATCAGGAGCCTGGAAGTCTGCTAATGTAGCTGAATTTTGAAATGTTGCTGTATCATATCTAACATCTCTAAAATTTGGAAAGAAATATTCATCACTCTCGTTTTACAGAGTGTATTTAGTTTCATTATTCAGCTTGTAAAATGGTGATGATTTCAGGTTGTTTACCAAGTGTCTGCTCTCTGATGTTTCTTGTTTTAAAGCAAATGTCATGCACGTAAGGTTTAAGGTAGATCACATTAATGATTGATCCATTGAAAACCTTGAGCTTTTACTGTTCAGAGTCCCTAATGAAAGGCAGCGCTCCTACCCGTGACACAATGCTGTTTGTTACAATGATCCCTGGGACAGAACAAAACTGATCAGCAGCGTGGAGCAGCCTGAAGGTCTCCACTCTTTCTGAGCACTGGTGCATTCAAGGTTTACAGAGTTAGGTGGAGCTGCAAGGGGCAGTACTGCTCTGCCAGCCCTGGCTGTCCCTTCCTCTCCTTCCCTGTGGCCAAACACCAGTGGCTCTCTGACCTGATCCAACTACAAATTCATCTCACAGGTAGATACATGGAGTTTATCTATCACAGCTCAAATTCTAAAGCTGACACAAGGTGGAAGGTGTAGCTGGAAGTGAAGAGGAAGGTTGCCAGCAGCTTCTTCTTTTACTAAAACAACCGAAACATCTCAGCTGCAGACTGAGTGAGAGGTACTCAAGTGGAGAGGCTTGTTCTGGAGCTGTACAACTGAGGGCAGGCTGGTTGCAACCACCTGGCTGACAGCCAGCTTTCTCACCTCTGCAGGACATTTCCTTGTGCAGGGACAAATTCTTGGAGCCTCAGCATGCAGCCTATTCTCCAGAATGACATGGCAGGCCCCTGTTTATATGGTGCTTATCAACCACAGCAGAAGTATACCTTGGTTCTCTGGACTAGGTTTGCCCAGAACAAAGCTAGCTATCTTAGCTAGTTACTGGCTAAGATAAATGGACAAGTTTGTCAAATTGCACCCACACAGTAATTCTAAACAGGGAAAGGGGAGGAGGGAGGAGAGAGAGGGAAGAAAAAAAAAAAAGCTGCAATCCTCAGGTTTTCCCATAAGTCTGATAGATCAAGCTGAAGAAAAAAAAAAGAATTTGCTTCTCTTACAGCTCTGGGAATTGCAGTGAGACTTAACCAGTTTCTTTTTAGGCACTGCAGGATGCCAATCAGCATTTGACAGGATTTCAGAACCACTCCTATGCTGCTCTGCTATGGATTTGTTTCAGCTCTGACTGTGAAGGCTTGTTCTTTCAGGTGCCTCATGTTCCACATTCCCTCTTCAGGGTCCAGAAAATCAACAATATGCAGCCACATCTGAAGGCTGCCACACCAGGGCATGGCCAAATATGTTTATGAATGAGACTGTAATTTTTGCCTCAGTGAGTTGAAGTTTGACTGAGTGTTGTTTACATAGATTGTGGTGTTCTAACTCAAGACAGAGGTTGTTACGTTTTGAGTGTGCCACTGAAGTTTGAAAGGAGTGGTATTCCAGACACACACTCACACATAAATTCGAAGTGAGGCTGCAACTGAGAATGTAAATCAGCAACTTAAACTCCAGGGTAATAAGTGAAAGAAAGTTCCAAGCCCGTGATTAATGTAAAAAAGCCAAACATGGTAAGATACAGGTAATAGCAGGTAGATCTTCCGGAAACCTTACTATTCTAATAAGAGATGAAAGTGCTAGAAGGACTAAAAGTAAAATGTTAATAGACTTTAATAAGCAACTTACTGAGACTAAAAACTGCATTAGTTTAATCATTAACAGTATACATTAGCATGATCTCAGGCAAAGTTTGTATTTGATATTTTTAAAGGTGTTTTTGGTTGGGTTTTTTTTTATTCTGATGTTTGCAATGCTTGCAGTATTGAGCAAAGTATTGCCTACCTCAGTAAAAACCACTGCGTGGTGAAATACAAGAGGTTAAGGCCAGCGATACTTTCTGGGCAACATTTGGTAAAACAGTTTTAAATTTTAGAACGAAGTTTTTCATACAGTTTCAGTACCTATGAATGCAAAATGACAAAACATGCCCAACGGAGACTGAAATGAGGCCTGCCAAATAAAGAGAGCCCCTTACTGTCCTACCTAGTGTCTTGGACTACCCATCCATTAAGAAAGGCTAAGTCTAATCATACAGACTTATATTTTTGGGTGATTATATGAGATCCAT
Source organism: Gymnorhina tibicen (assembly GCA_013399875.1). Lineage (NCBI taxonomy): Eukaryota > Metazoa > Chordata > Aves > Passeriformes > Artamidae > Gymnorhina > Gymnorhina tibicen. Next base: position 5,683,404 of record VXAZ01009477.1, read on the forward strand.
GGAGTAGAGATGAGTATGTTATCCAGAGCCTCTTTTTATTTTTCAGTGCGTTGTGGTGTTCCGGGGTAAATCACCAGGTCACCACTCTGGAGCCACTGGGCAGTCCCAAGACGAGGTTATTCTTGGAGGCAGAGGCTAAGAGAGGTGGGCCCAGGAGCAAGTGATGTTGAGACACAGCTACACTGTGAGATTAAATATGAGATGTTGTCTCAAGTTTGATGTCAAAAGGAGTAAGATGTGGTATAAAATAAGCAGATACAAGGCAAACCTCATTGAAAAAAATCAAGAAATGATAAAAGAATGTACAGGATGTTCAAAACTAAAGTATATCAGTTTGACTTACTTCTTTCCCTTGAATGACCGTGTTTTTTTCTTTGCAAACAGCTCTCAGACGCACACCATTCTGAACCCTTTTCCTGCCTCCAGCCTTTCAGTTCTCATTTTCTCTAGGACAACATAACCTTCCAGACAACTTCCTGTCATTTTATTGTACTGACACTTATCCTTCTTTTCTGTTTGCTCAATCCCCTTTCCACTATATGAGTATGTTTCTAATGTCACACTAAATCATGACTGCACTTCTGGGCAGTAGCTGTATCTTTATTTGTTAGTGGGTGACCACTCGTTGAGGCTTAACTGGTGCAAAACTCACTCTAAAGGCAGAATGGGTGAGGTTTGAATAAAATCGTATTAACATTAGTTCATAGAGCCAGTGAAGTCTCCAAGGAAAAGTTTGGATATGAACCAATTCACCCAGGATCTGCCTCTCTTTTTAACTAAGTTGCAGTACAAGTTACATTAAGTGTCAAGTTCTGTGATATCCATTTATTTATTTCTAAGCAAATATATTCTGAGAGGTGGTTTCCTTCTGCAGATGGATGTCTTTGCTTTACCATTTCCTGTTTATTTTCCCACATTTAATTTTCTTGTAAATCTGAAGTTTACAGTTCATGCTATGAGATCAGAACTGGTTATAATACTTAAACAGCATAGTGAGAATAGCTGAAAGTCAAAGTGCACTGACAGTAGAACACCTTAGCAAATCCTTGATATACAATAAAAGCCCATTTCAAAGCAGTTCTCTTTTTATAAAATATTTTATTTTTTTAATCAGCTTCTCTGACTTATTTGCTGGGATACCTGTAAGAATGAGGCCTTTATTTTTCAAACCAACCCTCTGTTTGCTATTTTTTTAACATTGCTAAATTAGTTTTTGAGAAGACAGTAATGGTAATATTGATAGTGCAATGTGTTCCAGTCATGTTATGTTAACATGTAAGTCTTTTATTTTTAATGGATCTGAGATTTTTTGAAGTACTTTAGATGTGCACAGGTAGGTGCCCTTTCAGTTAAAAATCAGAGGCCCCTCAGAGCCTTTCATGGATGGTGGTAGAATTTAACCAGGTTTTGGTGTTGTGCCTGTTGAACAAACCACCATTATTCTTCTAAGTGTTGATGGAAAAAAGGTGAGTAAGGTCTGATTAGTTTGAAGATAGGAGAGTTATTGAAGCTGGATAGCTGCCTGAGCCAGAAAGAAATACTGCCAGTAAGTGAATGATTCTTTGGAAATTGTTTTGAAGTGTTCAACCAAATTTCATGTCATAGTTGTATTTATAATTTATTTAAATTAGCAATAGAAAAAAGTGACAGAAAGGTATTAAATATGGCAGTATGATTTGTAGTTAAAGGGGAAAAAAAATCACAATTTCACAGCAAAATAAGCAAAACAGATTCTAATAGGCATGTTAGATTATCAAAATTGCCTGTTATGAGCAGCTTATAAGTCTAGCAGACACATATTTTTACAGAGTTTTTGCACAGATTTTTAATGTAGAAGCTAAACTCTTTCAGTTCAGGAAAATATTTTGGAACTCATAATTTTCAGGTCATTGCATGATGTTCCAAATTATAACCCCTAATGCCATTCCCTCCACAGTAGCTTAAGAGATAAAATAGCACTTGGTGCAGCTTTTGCTGTGATGTGCCCTACTCACATGTGTTTATTGAGGCATTACAAAGAACAGCCATGGCAGCCACTGTACAATGCAGCACACACTGGTTATCGTTTCTGAATCCATGTGGCTGCAGGCACAAGAATTACGAGTGTCTTCAGTACTGTACCATTCTTAATGCGGTTTCTTAGTTTGCTATATTGTTCTTGTTCTTTTAATAAAGATAATTTTTAAGCAGCAATTCATATAACAAGTTCTCAACTGGCAGGGTTCCTGAGCTCTGAGATTTCTGGCAGGAAAGCTGGTGACATTGCTTATGGCACCAAACAATCCAGATCATATCCAAGATAATGTGTAAGAAGAATACCAAGAGAGTTCTTGGAAACTTGCTTCTGTTTACTCTTCCTCTTGTCTTTCTCTGCTGTCAGGCTTTCTGTCAATTGATGTATGGAATGATAGGGTTAGCTTGTCTGTTCCAAATTAGACCATTCAATTATTTTACTTTATGAAGTTCCCAGCCTATGGATAACTGCAAACTAGGAAAAAAAGTTTAGCCAATAGTTTGTGAGTTTGAAAAAGGCAGAATTTGAATGAAAAGGGAATTGATGATTAATCTAGGCAAGTGGTACAGAGATTATTTTTGAGGTAATAATACATTTGGGCATAAAAAATTTCAGTATTTGCTTGTCCCAAGTATATGACATCTTCCAAGCTGTGGAGTTCTGCCCCAGCTTCTTTTTGTTTTGCACACTGTGCCAGGCAAGCAGAAGGAGCCCATAAGCTTTTTAGCACACAATATTGCTGTAAACAATGACTCCTTTTATAAAAGTTGTCTTCTGTTTGAGGTAGATAGAAAAAAAGCCAGTTGCAAGGTCATTATAACGTGAAAGGAAATCATGCTACATTGGGGTTGTGTGGCAGAAATACTGCCAAAGGAACCCCAGGAATTCCCTTGAGGTTTCCTGGGAATTCATGGGGACGTACATTGTTATCACGATGTAATTCCCCTGATACATGAAATACCAGCACCACCAGCCATCTGTTTCCCTTACAGGCAGAAGATGAGTCCAGAGTACTCTGGGGACCCAGAGTTGGCAGATAAGGCAGCAGAGTTTTCTGGTTTGGCTGGATCAAGAATTGAAGTTGACATGCTTTTTGTGTGCTCTGGGAGGTCCAGCAATACGGAATGACTCAGAGTTTCTGAATCAGCAGCTTGAGTTTGTACTCATACACTTAAGTGCATGGGTTTGTCACCCACTTTTGGAGATGATGGCACAGGGCTTTATTTCCTCAGGAAACAGGAGTGCATGAGCAGCATGTCTGCTGGTTCATGTATCATATTTACATAAGCAGAGGTTCACATTTAGGACAACAGGATACAGCCTTTAGCTGTGCCACGGAAGGTTTAGATTGGACATACTTCACAGAAAGGGTGATCTGGCATTAGAATAGACTGCCCAGGGAGGTAGTGGAGGTGTTTAAGAAAAGACTGGACATGGCACTGAGTGCCATGATCTAGTTGACAGGATGGTGGTTGGTCATAGGTTGGACTTGGATGATCTCAAAGGTCTTTTCCAACCTAGTTGATCCTGTGATTTCTGTTTTCCTGAAATGACTGCCATGAATTCGTAGGACTGGCTTACATTAAACAGTAGGTAATGATCAAGGGTAAGGGGAAAAAAAAGAGTAAACTTGAATAAATAGGAATGATATAAATGAGTTAAATTGGAAAAGCGGGGCAAGAAATAATGTGCCTTGGGAAAATTACTGGAATGATCTATGGAGAGTGATATTGTTGAAGAGCTATTGTAATTATGTAAAGTAGTCAGTAAATCCAGGGAGCTGTCACATGTTTTATCAAACTGGCTAATTTGCTCTGTCATTTCTAATGTCTTCTTCATCCTACATAGTCCATACAGGCATGCAATAATGCATGTTTCCTTCATATGGCAAAGATTTTTTCCTTTGCATTTAGACCAAACATTATAATCCATCTCCTTTGTTGTCAAAAGACTGCTGGTAATTTAGAAATAATTAAAAGCTTGTACAAGAAACATTCATCCTTCATTTTCTGAAAAGATTAAAGTCCTATTAAAGGTTTTCATTCTCTTTTTGATTAGAACTGCCTATCCCAGCAAGAGCTTGTGAAATCATTTCAGTTCAATCAACACTCAGCTTTCAGCCAAACGTTGAACTGAGAAATATTTGAATGCTATAACTGTTTATCAGAAATCAGTATTCTGAGCATTGGTTTCTCTCAGGCTTTTTGATCCTTGACCTTCACTACTTATTTATTTACATATTTATCTGCTGTCAATTATGTTTGTTATTAAGTTTATGGTAAATTAAAATCACAGTGTATGACTGTCTTTTGCCTAGCAAGGATGGAATATTTACTGAGACTAGCACTATATAGAAAATACAGTGTATAATTGTAAATACGCTTTTGTGTGTACAAATCAGGAAAGAATTCTTAATGAAAGGATTCCTCAAAACAACTCAGACTTTTGATCTTTAAAGAGCTGGAAATCAAAATTATGTGCTGAACTCCATATTAAAAGGTCTGTTATTAGTGTTCCAGTATCAAAAGCTCTGCAAAAATAGGAAGTGTCAGAACTGAGGTGACTTGTGCATGTTGATACACAGCCTTGATGCTTGATGACCTCACTGCAAAGAGCAGCTTGAGGAAAGGTGACAAGAATATTCCTTTCAATTGTTAAAGCCTTTCTCACCTCTTCTGCTCTCATTCCTTTTTCTCCCCTAGCCCCATCATCCAACATGCCCTCTCCACATTGCTTCTTGTTCTGCTTTAATTTTTCAATTTGTTTTGAAAGACAACAAAAATTTCCTGTCAAAGTAGTGTTTCAAGAGCTGGAGAGGAGCAGCCAGCTCTGACTGGCGGTGCTCTTGCAATCTGCTGTGCAGTCTGCCAGGGTCATGCTGTAGCACACCCACTTCCAAACTTCAGGATCATTCCATTTCCTACATAGTGCTCCAGCTAAGCAGAGAAAGAAACTCTCTCTTCTTTCATATTCTCCTCTTCCTTTGTGCTGTTAAGAAGGACAATTCCGAAAGTAAACATTACTTATCACAGGAGCTTTGCAACATTTGCATGTGAACCACATAATCTAAGCATTGAAGCAAAACTAGAACTGTGTGGATACAATTTTTTTAGACGCAAAATCTGGCTGCTATTTAGGTATTTCAAAATCAGCTGAACTCTGCCCAAACTTAGAATTTATTCCAAGTGTGCCGACCATGAAAACCTGGCAAAATAGTTAAAACTGAGATCAATGCATCAGAGATAGCAGATTTGCTTCTAGAGTCACCAGACAGATCCCACAATATCACAGATTTGGGTTTCATCTGCTGTCATCAGATAGTGCAGTGCTTCCAGAGTGCTCATAAACTTCCCAATTCCTTTGGCAGTAGGCTCTGGGGAAGAGAAGGGCAGGAAAAGAAAGCAAGGCAGCAGCAGTGGAGGAGTGGTGCCTGTAGATCCTTCAGCTGATCTCCTCCTGAGTCATTCTGAGGAAAATATTTACATGTCTAACCTACAAGTGTGAATTCTTAGACATCATATGGGAATCTGATAAATAAGGATTAGGAGGCAGGAATCTCTGCATCACAGTGAAATACTTCAGAGTCATCCAAAATGGTTGATTTTGGATGTCTTTGAAGCACAGAACCCATATTTGCACTAGAAAGTGAAAGTCTCTTGCTTCCAGGAGCAGTGTTTTTACTGAACACTCCAGTGCCATTGCCAGAAGAGACAAGAGTTGTGTATGTCATGCCAGGAAACTTCTTTGGTAATTTAATGGCCATTAATATATATCAGTACAACTTTTAAGTATATTGTAATGTCTCTTTTTGTGACCAGAAGCACTATTGCCTAGGGTTTAGAAAATAAAATTAGTATTCTCTGTGTGGCAGACGTTTTGTGTGTAGCTTTTGCATTTAATAAAGGAAAGGAAAGGAAATTATATAAAAGTCTGGGCTGTCATTCTCAATTTTGTACATGACCCTTATAAAAATAAGGAAAAAGCCCACCAATTTTTCTGTTGTGTTTCCAAGGAGAATTCATAACTCAAAGGAAAAAAATAATTATTCCTGGAATAAGCCAGTGCAAATAACAGTAGGACCTTTCTTTATTTGAACAACACTCCACCAAGTTCCTTTACAAACCTCAATTACAGTTGCTATATTCAATCTTGTTTGTTCTGCCAACCTGTAGAAATTGCTGTCACAATTTCAGTTTATGTTATGAATGCTACACTATGAAAGGGTCTGTGTATCCACAAAAATATCCAACATACACAGCCTAGTTCTCTCTGCAGACAGAAAAGAGAAATGTTAATGCCAATCAGTTCTTCTTTGTCACCAGAGCTGGGAGTGGATAGTTTAGAAATGAAGGGAAGTTTCACAGTCCAAGTCCTTATTCCTGGTTGTCGTCTGTAGTCAGCAGTCATGTACTTGTCTTATGTTACTCCGTGGTGATTGGATGACTTAGTGAAATTAGAAAAGAAATGCTATATTGTTTCAAACATTATGTTTTGGAAAATGTTTGCATAAGTATATGATAAAAAGATATTCATCTATAAATGGAGCTTTAAAATTTTGTCTTCCCAGGACCTTTGATATAACTGTGTGAGAGAAGGAGAAATCAAGAAAAGAGTGCATGCAGAAGGCAGTAGGTTTTATATGAGTGTCCTTCCTTCCAAATCAGTTAAATGAAAACTGTACAATCAAATACACAGCAATTAGGAGTATGACTCCTAGTCTGGAAAGCAAATTTTAGCATAATGTCTGGCAGGAGATGGTTTAGGATATATTTAGAGGGGTGGAGCTGTAGGCAGAAGTTGTACTTTAGCAAATTACTGATGAATAATTCTGATAATGAAACAAAGCTAATTATTTGTTTGTGATGGCAACTGTAAAATACAGTTTTTGCTTGATGATGCAAACAAGGCTTGACATTGATGATAATTAATTTAGGCTGGAGGGAGCAATGTTTTGAAAATTCAAATTAAATCAGAGCTGGTTTAAGTTGCAGTATTTGTAAGGGAGATACAAACAGGTGTCTTACCAACATGAACATCAAACCAGGTGATGCCAAAATGCATTACAGTCTTTTAGTCCCATCTTCCATAGTCACATATAGGAGGATATATCCACAGCTGTATGTATACTCATATGTCCTTAGTTGTGATCATTCATGCTCATCTTGGGATTTCAAGGGCTGATCATTTTAGGAGAATGATTATGCTTCAGCTCCTAGCACTCACCTTCCAAATTACCTCTGAGCAGGGCAGAACCTTAACGGCAGCTCCTTTTTCTTTTGAAAAGGACATATTTGCAGAGTCCTATGGAAAAAAAATCCACTGAATAACTTCTTTAATTTCCTCTAGTCTTTGCTGCTCTTTACGGGACAAATCAGGGAAAGGAAAGGTTAATGGGACTACATTTTACTTTAGTTCACATCAGTATAAGCTTGGAGTGACTTCCTAGTGACTGACTCCTGATGTCCTACTGAGGTTGCTCTAAATTTACAGTGATACAAATTGAAAAATAAATTGACTCATAAGATTGCATGTCCGGAATTTTTTTTTTTAATATCACAAAGCTTTTCTTGGCACTACCCTGAAATTTAAAATTCAATTGAGAGAAATTAATGTGAATGTTAAAATAACAGCTTCTAGGCTTTCCTTGAAGGTGATTTAATCTCAGTTTAGAAATTAATTGTTTTTCATTTAGTTTTGTATTGCTACTTTGTTTTTAGAGTCACCATTTCAGCCCATGTTATATCAATTTCAGCGATCAGGTACTAAGTTATACTGCCTATCAGACTTCAGTTCACAGCAAACTAACCAGAGGTCTTGTCAGCCTGATTCCTAAATTCCTCTAAAAGCAAGCAGTCAAGTTCAACAGATAGTAGTACAAATCAGAAAATATTTGAAACATTTTGGTGGTTTTCCCATCAGGCACAACTTAAATTGGAAACACTGTGTTCATTGTATACTTATTGGAAGTATATAGAAAACATGGGGTTTTTTCCTATGAGAACAACTTGGTGCTTTCTTTTAATGAAAAATGTCTGTGTCATGGGTAAGAACTGGTTATTTTTATTGTGGCAATTAAGGGATATTTTAGATGATCTGGTGTATTATAGCTTCTATTTGTATTTGCAAAGTAAAAATTAACATTTAATGATACTAAAAGAACTTCTGGATTATTTAGCACTTACTGCTTGTAACCAGATGAAAAACAATAACAGGACAGCTGTTAGAATAAAGTGTCGACTTCCTATTTCTGATTTGGAGCAAGACTTAAATGTAGTGGCAATTAATAGTTACAATCCTGGGAAATGAAGCCAGAACATAAGCGTTTTAAAAGTTTGTTACAAAACTGATTGGCTTTTTGTTAATGTTCTGTTGCTTCTGTAGAGACATGGGAATCTCCAAGGGAGAAGAGGGAGGGAGCATGTGGGCAGCAAGAGGTGAAATACTTGTTTCTCAGGAGGTTAAACTGATTAATCAGTTTTAATCACAGCTCAGAAGACTTGTCTTTCCACATCTGAAAACTGAACTCAGAAATGTGTAACTATGCCTTCTCTGCACTTCAGACAAAAGCAGAGATGACAGCTTTGACCACCTTCCACATGTTGGAGAAGCACCATGAGGATTCAGGAAGCTTTTTTCTTTTGGCTGGAAGCATTAGGTTAGTTGCACATGGAAGGCAAAACCATGCCTGGAGTTATTGCAGACACCAGTCATAGGGTGGGCCATCACTGCAGGGAGCTACTGGAGAAACAGGGAATGAAGGAATGGTCTCTCACTACGACCTAATTTGCTGTCAGAAAGTCTAATAAAGCAGCACTGTCAGTCACAATTGTTCCTAGTGTTTCTAAGATTTTCATTGCACAATTTTACCTATATTTTTATGTAAATAAGGAAAATCCTACAGAAGAACTCAGAACAGTCAAATAAAGCTGTGACTTCCCAAGCAAGCCTGGCTGGATGTGAAGTAAACCAGCCTTCTAACTTAAGGGGAAACTATAACTACATTTTCATGAAACAAAATTCAGAACTTGTGGACACATTCATGTAGTAATTTAAATGAATTAAAAATTATAATTCATTTATATTACTACATAAACTTAGGCTCCTAAGAAAACGAAAGAATTGCTGTTGTTTTTAGCTATCACAGTTCTGGTTTTTTAATTTCATTTTCAAATTTCCAACTACCTTTCATTACTGTTTGATAAAATATTTGAAAGCTGAGCAGGGCTTGGTGATTTTGTTGTTTTGGGGTTTTTTTTAAATTTATTTCATCTTTGGCAAGGTGATAATTATATGCAGTTTGAATATCTTTGGAAAAAATAAATGAAAAACAGTATTTGTATCATCCCATGTATGTAACAGCCCTAATACAGATGTTATACTCTTATCTGGATGCTTTTATCTTAGAAACTTAATATGCTTCACAGACATAAGCTGCTTAAATAGTGTATAACATGAAGGGAGTTTATAGAGGTAAAATCTATTCTTGTAAAAACCAGTACTGTTTTGGTAATCTTTTGGTATTCTTTTAGAGAAACTGCATTTTTGTTAACACACATTTGGGTAGTAATTTAATGGAAGTATTCATTTAGGATGAAACAAAGCTGTGTTGAGAAGACTAATACAGCTTTAGCAAAAAAATTTAAGTCAAAGTCTTACTGGGACCTTATCAGGACCTGGATGCTGCATAAACTTTATACTACCTTTTTGCATGAGCATATTTTCCACTTTGAAAACATAGCATAAAGATCTTGAGTTTTGAAACTGATTTTGAAGGGAGTTTAAAATTAAAATTGTATGTCTGTATTTCTGTTTTTATTTTGTGTTTTAAATTCAAGAAGTGGAGAAATCCCTGAGATGTGGAAAATCATTGTGTATTAAGAACCTCTATAGTACATTTTTTGGAAGAACAACCTTACGTGTATCAAGTACAGCATTTTTCATACCTGAGCTGTTGTTAAAATTCCCTTATACAGTTATTATTTTGCAATTAAGATTTACTATATTGGGACCTGCATTGAGACCTAAGGAATAGAATTTGGCTGCTATCCATTTCCACTTTTTTTGCAACAAAAGGTGTTCTGGCTCTGCCGAAGGTCTGTTGTTCCTTACTGCTTCAGGCTGCACAGCCTCCTAAGGAGGCACTATGCTGAAAGAGCACCACAGGGGCTGGGTTTCCTTAAACTGAGACACTCACTTCCCTAACTCTGCTCTCCACAGGTCATGAATTAGTCTATCACTTGCTCTCTGGGGTATTTCAGACATATCCACAAGTCTCCTTGGCAGTCCTTTCCTCCTTGACTTCTCTTCAGTATACAGATCTAGATTTAAAGGTGGATTGATGCAGAAGCGTTTCCCTCCTTATCTTCTCAGACTCCCTCCACTTCATAATAGCTCTCTGTGCTGGGGGATGCCCACCTCCATGCTGCCTGTGGGAGCAGTCCCTGGTAAGTCCCCAGTATGGTGCTTATGTTACCTATTTGCAAAAGCAGGGGAAAGTTTAAGCTACTCCGTACCTTGCGGTCAAGTCTCAGCCCTGTTGTAATATTAATAAAGGCTCAAATCCATAGAAAAAAACCCCTGGATCCCTGCTGAAGTGAAATTACCTCGAAGGGAGAAAGGTAGAGAAATCTTGCACAACACATCAAAATTGAACTGTTTCTGGCTCTCATCCCCAGTAGCATTCTCCTCATAAATTCATTTTACTTACACAAATTAAAAGCCTTTAGCCTGGTTTTGAATATAGATCTTAGTGCAATGTACAGAACTGAATACCTTGTAGGTATTTACAGAGTATATTTAGTAACCAAATAAATCCTGTTTCATTAGGACGAGAACGACATTTCTCTTGGCTTTCTTTCACTCACAAACCTCTCTCTCAATATTTCTTATATTTCTTCTCTTCCTGAAAAACCTGCCAAACACTGATAAAATATACATCTATTGATATTTTAGATTTTTCATTTAATTCTATCATGGAATCGGATAATTTGGTGCTTCTTGTGCTTTTGACAACTTTTGTGTATAAGATGCCAGTGACACCCAAAAGAGGCACCTCTGTTATGCTGTTTGTGTTCTGATATTGGAGATATCAGAATATATATGTACACAAGTCAATATGACTCAGTGCAGGACGTGAGTGTGTGAGACTGGCTGGATACTTAGTAAATGGCCAGAATTTCTGCAGCTGATTAAAGAGACATCTCTTTTCCTTAATTTTTGTTGCTGCTGGGTAGGGACAATGTAGAACTGGGTCTGGATGTGAGGCTGATTGCTGCTTTATCAACCCCATTCACAGACGGACAATTGGCATTTGCTCTGTGCAGTGTGGTGAAATCTGAGCGGATGCCACATCCATTTGAAAGGTAATTGAGTATCTGTTGGATACATGGATATGTCTTTTTCTGAGGTGTTGTGGGCTTCTAAAACACAATATCCAGCCTTGGCTCACAGGAGCAGACTAGGCATAGGGAGAGCAGTCAGGCCTGAGGAAAAGGCAGACAGCTTTCTTCAAGTGCTTTTAGCTGATGTTCAGGCCTGGCTTTCCCACACTAAACATGGTTTGTTGAGTGAAGAGGACTGCAGGACAAAATGGAAGACAATTGTTCATGAGTGTCCAAAGCTATAAAACTCATGCAGTATGTTCATATGAGATGGTGAAATGCAGTGAAATAGAGCCTCCAGCTCAGCTCGTGAGCTGTTTCCTAATATATTTCGTATCCTGAAGGGCTCTTCTTGCTTTTCTGAAACCTTCCTGAGAGGACTCACACTTAAAATCTTGCAATGACTGTTTCAGCAATAAGTACCATTTTACAATAAATATTTTACCCTTTGTAGTCAGTGAAACTGGTTGTTACGTGCAGCAGAGACACAGGGAAGAGAGCCAGTCTTGATATGAGGGATCGCTGGTTTCCAACTTTTCTTTACAAAAATCCAGTGAAGTTGTTGACCATACTTTAGGAAATGTTGCAGATCCAAATCATATGTATTGCATTTGAACTCACAAATAATCAGCGGCTGTCCTTAGCTAGAGGTCAGTCAGTGTTCATATCAAGTTTAGATCACATTTCATCTCCTAGTAAATCTCTGGAAATAAATGTCATCTAGTCAGGCTACTCATCATCTACTCCTGGTTAGGCTACCATACGACAATGTCAATTGACATCTTAAAACTAATAGACTACCACTTTTTTCACTTTTGCCGTTTAAAATGAAGTGGACTTAACTAATCTGCGCACAGTTTAACACCCTACAGTGTTGGTAGAGAACAAACTACATTCCTCTTTCTTTGTTTCACAAATCAAAAAAATAGAAAATAGTCTTGAAGTAGTTGCTTTAACATAGAAGATTACAAATGGAACATTGTTGGACATTTTGTGACTATTCTACTGTTCTCAGCCATTATTATTTGCAGCAGAGTTTTTCAGTTTTTATTTTTCTTCTGTTTGGGAATAGCTTGTTCTTCTAATTGATCCCTGCAGGTATTTTGTATCTCAAAGTTCCTTTTTAAAGGATATTTCCAATTAGGCCAGCAGTATATTTATATGCTGGGATAAAAGAAGCATGCCACTTACAGTAGAATGAATCAATTTTTAGATTGTGAAGAAAATGTGTTAAGGATGTCTAAGATCAAAGTTTTTAACCAAACTAACAAGAAAGTTTGTCACAAATGAAAAAAATATCTTTCTGCAAAGAAGAAAATCTTTGTAAGAATTTGGTCATAAATGTAAAGCCCTCAGTACGCAGACTCCAAAGTAAAGATATGTTCATAATTTTTAGTTTAAATTTACTGAGAAGACATACAGTGCCAAAACTAGGATTAAATGTTTTTGTTAGTGGTATCTGTTATTTTTCTATGAAGAACCATGGTTAAAAATACAATTATATGTTGTCATGTCACGTTTCTAATACTGGGGGGAAAGGCAAGTAGGAGTGAAGGGGTAGCAAAATTTACCAGATGCTGAGCATTTTGTCTGTGCTTATGCTAATAAAGAAAAAGTCTTATTCATAACTTTTTTAAGGGTGAATATATTTTGCTTAAAATGAGTCATTACTGCATTATTCTATTTTCATCATGTATGTTTTTCACATGTAGAGCACAATAGAGGCTTTACCTGGACACCCAATACATTTCCTTCTTAGTTTCCAAATATAGCCCTACTAGTGTTTAGAACCAAGAGTGCTATCAGCAGTTAGAGATAATTCCTATAAATGAACTGTTTTCTTTATTGCAACCAGTATGAACTCAGTAAAACTTTATATTGACTTGCTGCAGTCAATAATAGCTGTATTCCAATGTCATTTACAACACAAGACCATAGTTTATAAAGTTGTTATTAATGTCTTAGTTTTTTTGATGCAAGTGTATTTTACTAATTGCCTTCAGTATTACTTTGCTTTAATTTTAAAGATACGCTGTATGACATAGTACTGATATGACTGGAGTTTCAATATTCCCTTTTAGTTACTTTTATTGGTCATCCTTTACTTACTTTATTGAATTTACAAAGGTCCTTTAAGTAACTGCTCTCAAAAACTGAACCCTCAAGACCTAGTAATTAAAATTAGTCTGTGGTCTAAACCTTTGTCTTGACAGACTAATTGAAGTATAACTCAGGGTAAGAACACCTGATTTTATTGGATTGTTCCGCCAGCTTGTTTCCAGATGCTGAATCATATCTCTGATGCGGGTCCTATCCATGTAATCTGGATTTCTCGTATTCACAGGAGACAAGTGAACTGCATTTCCCAGAATTACTGCTGTTTATGTGTGACTGATGCACGAGGGCCGTCGTTTGACTGAGCTGATGCAAAAGCAGAGCTTTCACCCTTCCGTAATCTCCTGCTGCCTGGCCAGCTGACGTGGCTGTAACAGCAGGAGAGCAGTGACACACCACCCGCAGTGCTGCGACACTTCCATTCACACTCTTTCACTTCACCTACCTAAGATGAAAAGTATCTCTGCCTTTCTGAGCTGCCACCTTCACCTCTCACTCTCTCCTAGTTATCGAGCTGTGGCAGAGACAGGTTTTCAATAACTCCTCACTTCCACCAGTCAAATAAAATTATATATATTTCCTGATTACATTCCTAAGGTTTTCACAGCAATTTCAGCTCCAGTTGAGAGAAAAGAACAGACTCAGAATTAAAAATTTGAGGAAGTGTGGAATTAAGAAATCAGTAAGCACTGATCTTCATCAGTAGATATAGTCTAAAATGATAGTCCCTAGATGTCCCTACTCCTAGTACTGAAGTGTTTTAGCTCTCATTATCATCATTGTTCAGCTCTTATTTCAGTAGAGCTTCATGTCTCAGCCTGGCTATCCTCTGGCACAGGGTGCATGTCTAGATTTTGAAGCAACAGGGGTTTTTTTTGCTGGATGTAGTCTGTGAGCAGTAAGTGTTCATTGGTGGGAACAATTACTCAAATTACTGTTATTAGTACTTTTTGCATGAATGCAAGCAAACCATAATTGACTAAAAAAAGCCCTAAAGGAATAAAAGTATTTTTCATCAGAAATTAAAACTGACAAGCTCCTACAAGCACAAAAGGGCACAAAAATGTGGTTCTTGTCAAAAGATGTTGTAAACCTTTTTTATTGTAGGTAAGAGACCTTCAGAAGATGAAAACTTTAAAACCTGTGATCACATTGTTATTGAGTTTCAGGTGTGAATGTTGTGAAGTAAGCCTTTTTCATTACAGTTGTTCCTGATACAAATAACATTTGATCTGGCGAGGTGAATATGTTCTCAGAGTCTATAATAGCAGAGAACGAGTCTTTAATTTCTCTAGTACTGGATTTTTCCACTGCAAAACATTTAGGTGCCAAATATATCTTTCTCTCGGAATAAATTTAAAAACTATTCATTTTTCTAGACTTGAAAAAACTTTAGGCACCTAAAACTCATTGGACCCTCTAGTCCGTCTCTTTGCTAATACGAGTTTCTTTCTTTTAGTACTTCTTACTTGCCAGTTTAATCTGTTTAGGTTGTTTGCCAGTTTGGCATTTTAAGAACTTTGTTTAGAGCTTCAAATGTATCCTAAAATGTAATAGTTCATGGCACCAGATGCCATAGTATAGCCCCAGTTGAAACCAGGACACCAGGAAATAATCTTCCCTTTGCTCATATATAATTGAGTACCTTCCTTATAACACTAAATAAAGTCCTCCCTTTCTTGGATCTGCACTCTTGGGGGTTTTGCCTCTGCTCTCATCCTCTTCATTATTTCTGAGACACTTCTGCTTCATTGCTGTGAATAATTTATTGGACGATATAGGCACAACTTGTGAGAATAATAATGTTTCACTTATTTGTTACAATTTCCCAAATTCCTTGGTGCCCTTCCACACTTTAAACATTTCTCCCGTACTTGTCATTTTGTTTAAACAATATGTGTCCTCACTCTCTTCCCATAATTCAAGGACTACTATTCCTCAAACTTTTCTATTTTTTTTTTCTTTAATCTTTAGTTGTTTTGTAAGTATCTTGTACAGATTAAGGTGGCTGGATCAAAACTCTCTATTACACTCTGATAAAACAGATGTATCTTTCAACCTTTCAGTATTCTCAGTATGAAGTATCATAGAAATTTACATAAGTCTGTGGGTCATGAAGATGTCTAAGGCAAACTGAAATTAATGTACTACTAAAAGGTAAAATCTTGTTTGGGCAAAAAAAAGTAAATAATGTAATTTTCTTTTTCTCTTCATATGTCAAAACTTCAGAACCTTGAAAGAACTTTCTCCCTTACCTGCAATATATATTATTTCTACTGCTGAAGTAGTGTGAGGCAAATAGCTCCCACGTAGGCTTAAAATGTTAAGGATATGAAGTTCTGCAGAATCAGTTTGAAACCTTTAGCCTGAAACCTATTCCTGCTTGAAATGTTTTCAGTTCACCTGTTAAAAAATTATTAAAATACGATTAATTCAAACTAAAGGAAACACATCAAAAGATTATGTCTCTCCAAAGTAATTTATTTTTGTAATTTCTCCAAAACTCAAGGTTAATACTATGAACTACCAAGTTAATTTGGATAGTTAATATTTCAAATTAATATGACTGTGATGTATAGAACAACTGTAAAAAAATTTATCCTCCGAAGGATGATGTTTTAAATTCTTTCTCCTTTCCCACTAATTTTCTTTTTATATATGCTCCAATTCTGTAGTCTCAGATTTGTAACTGATATTCCATTATGGAAGTGAAAATCAATAGCATAGACAATTTTTTTTCACATTAGCAATTGCACAGATATTGCATAGTATTTTTTTCTGATCAGGACCAGTGGGTTTTCCAAATATGCTACTGGGAAACAGTTTGGTAGTGCAGAGGGACTATCCATTGTTCCTGCACTGATATAGTAAAGAAGTTAATGCAGTATCCATTAGCAATGACTGAGTATCCATTTTCTTTCCATTATTTTAGCCCTTGCCCACAATTTACTTGCTGCCTGGCATTTAGGATTCTGATTCATTAATAAGTGGGAGAAAAGAACCTTAATATTTCTAGTCAAATACATTTTTCTATGAAATTCAGTTCCAAGTAGTTTTGCTACATGTATTATAATACACAAGTGTGTGTTTTATATATAAAATATGGAAAAATACTTCTTTGATATCAAGAGTTCTCTAACTCAAATACTTAACATCTAGGGTTGTATTCTGAGAAACTTAGAAGACAATAATTTTTTTTTTTTCATGTAAAAGTACAATTTCCAAGAAGTAGAAATATTTGCATTAAAACTTTCTGTAGAAGTATTGTCTTGGTAAAAATCAATATGAATTTTTCAGATAGATATTATTCTGTAGGTAGTGACTTGATTTCATTTTCGTCTGGACTCAGTATGCCCTGGAAATTTCTTGCCTCTGAATTTTGAGACAGCTGTACTAGCCAGAAAAAAAAAAAATGGAACTTGCAAACACTGTGTGGCTTTATTATCTGTGATCTAGATGCAAAGTGCTGTAAGTCATTGCAGTCCACTACAGGTGGCCCAGAATTAAATATCAGCATGTCAGAAATTCCTTCAGGAAGAGAAAGTTCACATTTCACTTATGCCTGGTTTCTGGTTGTTTAATTGACATTGTTTCCTACAAGAGGAATTTGCAGGCAAGAATAAATCATACATGCTGCTTTAATAGAAATATAAAGTATGTGTTGATTGAACTTTTTCCTAGAATTTTGTAAAGTGTCAGTAACCATTTTTACTCCCAAACAACCATTGCACATACTTGTAGATTGCAGTATGACAATTATTGTTATCAGGAAAAAACCAGCCAAACTTGCTGCATATGGCTGGTGCCATTTTGTGCCAGGGAATCCTGTGAGCAACCCGGCATGGCTAGAAAAGATCTGAGAAGCTTCAGGCATTCTGCTGAAGTGCCCTTGGGGATCTCAGATGGAGATACAGAGGCAGAGGAAAAAGTAAATGAGAAATTGGCAGTAAACCAAGAGGAGTGTTCAAATGAAGGGGACTGACCACTCTCAGGACTTCTGCTGGAATTTATTTGGTTTATTTGTTCATTTCCAGTTAACATCCTTATCATTTGGCACTCTGTAAAAGGAACAGGAAGCTCCTAGCCTTTGTGTACAGCATCTCCATTACCACCCAGAAAATCCTTATCAGCTAAATTAGTATCCATGAAAGAAATCTTTCCCAGCCTAATTCCTAAGTTTATTTAAAATAGTAGGCATTTGGGGATTACAGGTTCTGCTTAGTATGCTACAGCTGGCGCAATAAAATTAGGCACCTTGGGCAACTGCAAGCCTAAGTGTGAAGGACCAGTTTGGGAATGTGAATTGCTTCTTCCTCAGAGCTGTTGAAATCTTACTCAAGGTTGGATTATTGCTAATCTTGTACAGGCATTCAAGGCGGGATGGACAGAAACTGCAAAAAGCTGCTGTCTCCCTGTTTGTGCAGAGATGCAGTTCCAGCTGCTGCACTCCCTGAGTGAGATGTGTGTGAAACCAGTGCAGAGAGAGGTGCCAATCTCCTGGAAAGTCACAAGCTGAGGAAAGCCTGTTGTTTCTCAGCAGCCAGTGTACCTCTTGTGCCAGAAAGCAAGTAAGGAATCTCAGTACAGCCTGCCTCCTCAGGAGGAGAGAGAGCTAACTGTGTGCTACGGGCAAGCACTCATGTTACAGAGAATTTATTCCTCTCATTTAAGCACACAGAAAATGAATGAATGCTGTAGTAGAAGCTCACTGATATATACATATATATACACATATACAGTGTTGCTCACAGCATGGTTGTAGCTGGATGACTACATGTAGTGGATGTTTGGAGTCTTTGATTTGTCTTCCTAGTTATTTCTCATTTCTCTTGTGTCTTATGAAAAATGGCTGTGAAAAAACCCAATATCTGGAGTGCATACATAGTACAGGAAAATTGAGAGAGCCATAAAACAGTTGACAGCCCTTCTGTTCTTGTTTCATGAAATTCCATAATCACTGAGAAAACATTTTAATGGAAAGGTGTGTGTGTGTTTGAACATGAATACAGATATATGTATGTATCTCACAGGCTTGTCTTCACTCGTAACTGATCTGCACAGCTTTGATAAACCAGTCTCTGATAATAAACTGTTGTTAGAAGGAGTTAAAGATGTGGTCTGAGAGAAAAGAGACAATCTTGCCAGCAGTCTCTGTAAATACACGTATACATTGTAGTGACATCGGTAGTAATAAATCCCATAACCAATATATTAAACTGTCCTCTCTTCACTCCTGTTACGAGTTACTTTTAACTTTCCAAAACCTATTCATTTAAGTAAGCTAGACTGTATGTGTCTGTATAAGTGCATAAATGCACAAGATATTGATCCCTGGCAAGAATCAAAGTAGTGATCTGTTTGGTACATGGATACTGCGAAACTGGAAAAGTGAAAGATAAAGTTTGGCCAGATACCACTGCAGGGTTACTTTGCAGCAGTGGGGTAACAGGAATACATCACTCTGAGGAAAAGGATATGAAGCAGAGCTCTAACACCATGAGGTATAGAGCTGGCAAGGTTGCCAAGTACGGATGAGCCAGGAATTCAAGGACCTGGTCAATTACCCTTGATAGGAAATGTGTTCTGTCAAAAAAAAAAAAGCCCTGCTGCAATATTTGCAGCATTAACTTACTGTAAAAGGTTAGCCATCTAACACTTTGCTTTATTGAAAAACATGATCCATGACTTCTGGTATGGTGCTTGTTATAACTCTGTTGGATTCTAGATTAAGATTTTCAATCCATATGAAACTATTTTTTATATTTGCTTGGAGAGAGTAGTTTAGTGTTTAGAGATACTAAAAAATTCAAGACAAATTAGCAATTCTTTGAGAGCTGAGGAAACGGAAAATTAATTATATAGACTCAGTGTTTTTGTAAATAATTAGCTATAGTCTTGACAATTAAATACATCTGGGGGTTTTTTCCTACTTGAATAGATCAACTGAGGCACAAATCAGTTAAAAGCCAAGATCATAAAGTTTATACCAGTCTGCATTTTGGTGTTCACCTTGAGCCATCTGTAGTCTTCTGGACTTTCCATACACATAAGTCAATAACTTAGGGTAAAAAGTTTTGCTAGCCGCATTGAAAATTATATCATGAGGAACTTAGTTTCAAAGTCTCTGTAAGAACTGAAGAAAAATGTTGACTACTAAACTAAATGGTTGGCCTGACTCTCAGCAGTGAGATCCAACGTCAGATGAGAGCACTCCCTTCTCAAAAGGCTATGTGTCAGAATCCCCTTGTTGGGGGATTTGGGAGTTTAACCCTAAAATTATCACCTAACTTCTTTTTCCTTAAAAGTTGATGAATTGATCCTCCAAAACCCTTCGACTTCGGAAAAACCTCAGCTCCATCTAGTTATCTGAGGTTTGAAAGTTTTGCTTTTAATTATAATCCAAATGAAAATGATGTGAGCAAGCATAAGATGCAGTTATGGGGCAATACTTGAATGCCATAAACCAGATGTTAATGGTGTCTAAAAACATACCAGTGTAATAAGCATAACCCTATATCTGATTCTGCCACTGGACAGTATTCCCATATTGTCTCTAACGGTTTACTCCTGTGTATCAAGACAGAGATTTCTTTCACATCTTTGGAGCACTGATGTTTTAATTCCTTTGGTGACCGTTCTTCTGATGCTTCAGATGGATCAAAAGTGAGTGCTATTGGATCAATTTTTCACTTTGGGCATGGATGCCATTTAGAAGACCAAGGGAAACACTCTCTTGTAATTCAGTTTGAGCTCCTGAACCTCCTATGGGCCTTTTAGGTCAGTACTGCAGTAGTGCTTGATGGAAACAAAGTCTGATGCTTGGTACAAGCCTTTTAAAAAAGAGACTTAGAAAAACTCTACTTTGAACAATTTCTAATGAGACCGTGCCTGCGCCTCACCAGAGGAGCAAATAATTTCACATTTATAAGCCTTACAAAGAGAGCTGGCCAGAAAGCTTCAGGTACAGAAATTTCCACTGCTAAGTGCATTTTTCAGGAAATGGAAGAATTTCTCTGGAATCTAGAAATTCTGTTTACATCTTTTGGATGTAAAAGGGTGTAAATGTATTATGTAGACTAATGATTAATTAACTACTGATATTTTTAGAATTTAAATATTTAAAACACTTAATGACATTATCAAAGTAAAGTTTTTTGACACAGAAATAGTTTTACTACATTGTCAATACAAAAACCTGCTCAGATTCCAAATAAAATAAAATAGAAAAAAGCCCCAAACCTGTCTGAATTTGAACTATTGCCTTTTCATTCCAAGGGAAAAAAAAAGTAAAAAGGAACATTTCTGTTGAGAAAAACTAGGGATTTTCACATGCCCAGTTTTATTTACCACCTGTCCTGAGCTGCTCCAAACATTCTAGCAAATGAGTCTTTTTCAAGGTTTCTCTGCTTAAACTCACGGGGTATTTTGCCATTTTTACACTGATAAGTCCATATAGTTTTTTCAGTTTCATTAAGAATGCTGGGAAAAACTCTGCAATTGGAAAGCTGATTTTCAAACTATAGTTTTAGAAGTCCAGGTGCACTTTACCCTGCCTTTGCCTGAAGACATGCATTAATTATGGCCTCAGGGATACCTGGAAACCAAATTTAGTTTCACTGAGCTAAGAAAATTACAACTATCTTTAGACATAGCCAGTATTTTTCCATAGTTCATAGAGCACTATTTTGAAGCTCTGCCATCAATCACAAAATTATATTTAAATTAGATTGTAGATTTAAAAAGCTTCAGTAGAAATAGGTAATACTGAGAGTCAGAGAGAAAAATATTTTCCATGCTGAGATCTGGAAGCAGCTGGACTTCCTGTAAGTTCAAGTCATTTATTTCATTGGAGGCATCAATTACATTAGAGATGTAGGACCAATACCTTTCAGATAAACTACTGAAATTATGAGGGAGAGGTTTTTCATGGATTTTGAGAAAGAAGTTATTGATTTGATATGATTTTGTTGAATTCTCTGTTTAGTATATCAGGTCAACCGTGCAGTGGCTATTTGATTAAGGGACCTCCACCAGGATCTGTGAAGTTTGTGTAAGAAGCAGCTGTATTTGGTTCAGGAGATCTCCTTCCATTTGCTGTTTCAAGCAAAGTGCCATCACGTTGTCAGGAGAGGATGTGTCACAGAGGAATGGCTCCTTAGCATGTAAATGTTGGCTGGACATTCACAGAGGCTGATGCTGCAAGGGCAAAGTGATCCACAGACCATATTTGTTGCCAGGGCTGGTAAATGGTCAGTTTGGTCCTCAGCAAAAAGAATTAACATTTTCATTCTTTGTTTAACAATTATGTTTTCCTTCTGGTATTCTTTTCTAGTCCTTAATGAACTACAGGACATTAAGGGATTAAAAACCACAAAATAATAGCAACAAAAACCTACTACACACAAATCCTAAAAAAATTCCAACATTTTATAAAACACTTATATGAATGTCAGTTGTAGAGCATAGTTTCAGCAGAATTTATTTCCTTGGAATCTTAAAAGCACCTGCATAAAAACAACATGTGAATCAAATTATTTTTGTTTAGTTTTAAAATTGCATAGCTTTACATTCAGGTTGCTTTATTTTTTGGGCTTATCAGTCATGACTATATATGTGGTCTCTACAGGGAACATGCTCTCTACAGGTGTAGTAGACTTAGGCACATTAAATCCACAGTAGATTTAACCAGATTTAAGAATGTGCATGCATGAAGAACACAGGCCAGCACAGGAGGTATTTGTAGGGCTGAGCTGCAGAGCACTGAAGAGCTAAAGGTTTCCCAGTGGTTCAGGTGGTTTCCCACACTCAGGTATCAACCATCTAATCCCCGACTCCTACACATAGTTCAGAATGAAACCCTCTCTATCTGTCCAGTGGTGAATTGCTGCAGAACTAGCTGTCCTCATCTACTCTGACTGCAAAAAAAATCTAGTGGATATGTGCTACCAGCTCTATTAATGTAAGAGCAAAAAAGTTGTCTGTTTTGTATATCCCGCATCCACTCAGATCTTGGCTTACCTATAATGTCAGATATCACCCAAGCATATAGAAAGTATACAGATCATTGTTTTCTTTCTAGTAAAAATGTGGGAAATACAGCAAACCATTTTGGTACATTATATGTTTTATGCAATTTTGATGCAGTTTAGTAGTTAATTTTTTAGAATCCCTTCTATAAGCTGCAGTTCTAAACTTGTAGGGAAACAAACTCTTCTTTATAGACAAGCATATTTGGAAATTGCTGCTTCCTGCTGAGTGCATTTTGAGTGAAAACATAAATGCTGTCCTTCATTTACTATGATCCAGACTTAATATTGTTTTTTCAGAAAACAAATACTTGAAAAATAATCCTTCTTCACTCTTTTATACTTTCTGAACTTATTTGCCTCTGTGAGTTATTAGAATAAATCCGTAATAAGAACAGTAGGGCTTTATTCCAGTTTTGCATGGATGGACGTGAACTGAATGAAAAATAAGAGGTCAATAAAAATTTTTAGAAAAGTCATATTAGCACAGATATAAAGAAACTCTGACATTTGGGTATATTTAGAAGAGGTTAGGGTGAAGATCTTATGGCAAACAGAAGAATAAAATAATGAAAAGAAATCAGGACTGTTTGTTATTTAAAAGGCTACATCAAAATCTAATAAGAGCATGATAGTGCACAGCAGCCTGGAAGTGAAGAACATGAGTGGTCTAGCAGAAACCTCGTAAGGACAGAAAAGTCACTCTAAGAAGCCTTTGAGCACATGGAACAGGCTGCGCCCAGAACCAGTGGGAGTCTCCCATGCAACTCCCTTGAAGGTTAAATTTCAGGCTTTATTGGTTAGCAGGAGGCACATACACAGAGAGAACTTGCAAAGTCCCGTTAAAAAAGTACAGCTTTATTAATCCAGTTGATGGCAATCTTCTGCAATGTTGAATGATCTGAATTTCCTCTCTAGGTTTACTTGCACTACCTATGTCCACTACTGAAGATGAGCAAAGGGAGCAGAGTCAGGGTCCTGCTGAGTGGCTGTTCTAATTAGGAGTGATAGCATCGCTCAAGACCTGGGAAAGTATCAGTATTCCACTTGGGTTTCTCAAATCAAATTTCACTTAGACATGCAAACTAAGGTTTGATATTTACCTGGCTTTAAAGAAAAGGTCAAATTAAATAGCTATTAGCTGTTTCCTATTAGCCTTAAGGACTTTTCTTCCAAAGGCATGAATATGTCTTGCAGAATAATTCACTTGGGGCTTGGATGCTGTGATTAGGTAAATGGATTTTATACCCATTTATAAAAATAAGGGATTACAGCGATTTACAGAATGGCACACCAGTAACTCCTTTTAAGAAGGGAGCCGAGCATAGCCTGCTGACTTCTCTGACCATGTGATACTGAATGCACAAGGACTGTGCTTGAGTATGTACAGGGGAAGATGTTTGAATGGGTGCTTTCACTGGAAAGTATTGATTTTTTAACCGGTTTTTACAACATCAGGGAAACCAAAATGTTGGTTATTTAGAAAATTCTTTACATGTTAGAAGAAAAAAAAAAACTTCCTAGAAAAAGAAAAACTTCATTCACATCCGCTTTTAATATACACCTCTTAGAGCATTAAGTTGTCTGAATTTGCTTGCATTTCACTGCTATCAATTAAAGTATACACTGCAGTGAAATTATTTAATGAAAAAATCTGCCTTGAAGACACCTTCTAATAGAGAAATTATTTTTTATAACTTCCTGGTTTTGCAAAAAGACATTTCTATTTAATACTGATGCAGAGTTTTTAAAAAAAGTTACGAGTTATGTTATATTGATGTGTATCTGACTGTGGAAAGAAAAAGTACTTGATGCAGCCAGCAAAATGAATGAGAAATAAAATTATTTTTATATATATATATGTATCTATATATATGTATCTATATATGTATCTATATATATAGAGAGAGAGAGAGAGAGTAAAGCCAGGTCCTGAGGCCCTGGTTCCTGAATAGCTACTAAATGAGGCATCCCAAACTCCTGCCCAGTGTTCCTGTATATCAGTTATCCCCAAACATTTTGTTAGCAATGCTGGTTTTCTCTCCACTTACGTGTTTGGATTATGACTGGTGCTCCCTGCCTTTGACTAGGCCAGAGGAAGGCACTGTAAGTGTAATCATCTGCGATTTGGTTACTCAGGTACATGGCTTCCAGATTTGATCTCTTGTTCTTCTGATTGGCTTGATTTCTGGACAGAAGTTTCAATGAATAAATGAAAAAACCTAGCAAATACTGGCAGTCTCAAGTGAACTCTGACCTGCTGTGGTTTTGGGGCTGTTAGTGGAATGTTACATTGTGGTATTTCCTGCACACGATCCCAATCCAGCAGTGCACCTGGAAAAAACTGCAGCCAGTGGAAAGCACAGTGAAGTTAGCACTTGGAAACCAAGCACTCAGATCATACAACTGAGACCCCGCTTGGGGTTCTCATACTGCACTGGCTTCTCATACCTGAGTCTTTTTGGCACACACAGAGAGTAAAATCCCAGCCTTTCATCTCCTTGGGGTAACGAGGGCTTACAAATGTGGTAATAGCTCTAAAGATTTTGTGTGCTGTCTCTGACCATGAGCTCCCTGTGAGCCACATCCCCATCATTCCCTAAAACTCTCCTGTACTAGAGACTGTAATATGGCTGGAACTGTAAATGTCTTCCATTTTCCTCTTCTGATACACGTGTTTCTTTTTCTTCTTCCTTTATAGGTTAGGGCCCCCCATTTCCAGCTGACCTTTTCATTGCCCATGCCAGCAAATCTGCACGTGTAATTATGGCTCCAGTTCACCTTCCTCTAATGGCTGAATTTTTTAGTCCAAATTTAGTAATAGTATGGCTTGATTTATATGGTTTCCTTTCTTTCTTTCTTTCTTTCTTTCTTTTTCTTTCTTTCTTTCTTTCTTTCTTTCTTTCTTTCTTTCTTTCTTTCTTTCTTTCTTTCTTTCTTTCTTTCCTCTCTTACAAACTAAGAGAAATGAGAAGCTTTACAAATGTGCTAAATTACTCAAATAGAAAAAAAGTTTAAATTGCAAAGAGAGTGGGTTAAAATAAACTCAGTGTGAAGTCTTGCAGCACTGGAATTAGGGATAATATTTCCAATTACACTGACATTTTTTATTTCCCAACTCTCAGATTTTTACAAGTAAAGCACACTTTTTTATTTCGACTACTCAGAAAAGATTTTCCTCATTTTTGTGAAAGAAAAATCAACTATTGATAAGTAGAGAGACTCTAGTGAAACATTGATCCATCTAGGTCCTATCATTTGAAAATTATTTTTAATGGCAAAAAATAGGTGGTATATTATACCTTTTTGAATAAGGTCACAGGAGTGCAACAGTAGAAACTCATTCTGCGGACACTTTGTATCTCAGAAATTGTTTCCTCTGGTTCACTAATGAATTTTTTTTTTTATTTGCCCTTGTCTGACACATTTTACCTCTACCTTGGCAGGAAAAGTCATTTCCTCCTGTGAGTAAATGAGTGATAGAGGACAGATGAAAGGGCAGAAATGTGCAAGTGCCATCAAAACCCTCATTTTTGATTTTAATATGCTGCAGCTGTTGGTGTGGAGTGTTTCTCTTGCGGTTGAAAGCACAGCCAGCATGGGAATATTGATAGGTTTACATGAATCCTAAAGAGTCACAGCTTATTTGTATTCACTAATAATGTAGCGCTTTGAGGGTACTGCCTGCACAGATACATTTTCAGCTGGAAAAATTGTGAAGCAGCAGTAAGGATTAGTGACAGGGATTGATGGGGACACTGAGACATTTGGAAAAACAAGCTCAGATCAAAACAGTCTACAGTGAGATTTAAGCACTAGTTTCTACTTCAAAAGCTAAGGTAAACATTAACACATAGCCAAGCGACTGTGATTCAGCATGGTCCCTCATGGATACATTTTGCCTTTTGAAAGTCCTACCAGTTTTCTGGCAGCAATTAATGTTCCGAAGTGTCAGTAGTTAAGTTAGTATTACTTCCTTTAAAATCTTTGAATTCCTGTATTAATTTATAATTTATCAGTAACTTCAACAGAAATGCAGATAATCTTAATCTCTAAAATAAGGCCACATTTGCTGAGGTAGGATTTTTGGATTTTTGAAAAAGCTGGAGACACTGGATGCTAAATGCCTGTTCAAAGTCAATCGGTACTTTTCAGTGATGGATAAGTACACCAATGCTTTAATTTTCATTAAGTATTTAGTTAGAAAATTTACATTTGGCATGCAATATTGAGAATGGCAGGGAAATCCTGCACCATTTTGATGATAAATCCACAATACAGCAAAAAATCTGGAAAACCCTGCTGTGTGCTGTATTGATGATGCGCATAAATACAGCAGCTCAGGCGTATTCCTACACTGCTCAGTGTTGCCTGGCTAGTGCTACCAGTACTACATTGCAGATGTTTGACCTCCTGAAGACCAAGGTTTTTCAAATGTTAACACAAAATTAACATATTCACTTTCCTAATAACATTGCTATATCCCTTGCCTTTAGTTCTCACTAAAATATGAATACCACTTTCAAGAAAAAAAGATAAAGAAGCCATTTGGGATGTGGACTCCAGTCTCTTATGGTATTTCAGCATGGAGCCACTTGAGAAGCCAGCTTGTTTCCTTCCACATGCCCTCTGCCGCTGTATTTCAGGTCACACAGATAAATCCAGTGTATTTTCCTTGCACCCATGGGTTTATTGAAATACCATAAGCTCCTCGTCTTTCAGCAACCACTGCCTCCCTGGTAGCAAGGAGTTGTTGAGGATCCCATCTACAGCCATTGACTGATGTGAGGTTAGGCCTGGAAATGCATTTCTTTCTCTTTTTCTTTTTCTCATCTGTCATTTTTAATGTCTAACTACTTTATTGAGATTGAGTTCTCCCTGCCTTCTTTCTCTCATAAAATGATACTGAGTGGAAGAAGTCTCATGCAATGACTACTTCAGGAGCAAGCATGGTGGATTTGCTTTGTCTGCAGCAACTGGAGTGGCAGAAAGCAGGACTTGACTCAGAAGCCCACGTGTTTATCTGCCATCACCTGGCTCTGGCTCACAGCTTCACTGGCTTTGCCGTAATGCCTGGTCTCTTTGGAAATGTGTTTCTCTTTTTAGCTCTGTTCTTCATGCTGCTGTACCAAGCATCTGCACTCAGATCTCAGTCTCAACTGAAATGGTATAAAAGTGATGTAAGTGGGTGAGGGATTTTATGTATTTATTTAACACAAAGTGTGGGTTTCCTGAAAGCCTGGGAGGCAGTGTGGCATCTTCCTCCTCTTCACTAAGATCATCACTGGCACTTTTGTTGTCAGACATATGAGAAATAAGACATTGATTTGTTTATAATATATGCCAAAACAACTCTGTGCACTTGTCTTGTTCTGATATAAAATTCTGATATGAACAGAATCCTTGTTCTTCTCTTCCTACTCTTTGAATCTATATTTCTGCCATGACAAACAAAAATTTAGGTTCTTAGGAAAGAGGCATTTTTCCAGCCATTCTCAAGCAATTCTTTCTCTTGAGTAATTCATTGCTGAAGATGCTTTCTCCTGTAGAAGAGGGTTATAAGCCCCAGCGGTTCTTGACCAGTTCAGTCCATTACATCTGGACTCCTCTCCTGACTACGTGTGCTTGTAACAGCCTTTCTTTTAGAGTAAGCCATGAGAGCACTGTAGGAGGAGAGAGAACTGATGACAGAGAATTGCTGCTCCAACTAATGGAAATGTCTATTTCCTTCAACTGATTTTGTTGCTACTTTCAGTTACAAGAATCGCTATCCCAAAAGGGAGGATTGCCTGCATGCCGTCCCTGCTTTGCCTGCTGACTTCAGGTTCCCATATGCAGTTACAACATTGCATCATCATACATCTTTTTACTGTATTCTATAATTTGTGTCTCTTTTATCTTTATCTAGATTCATTTTGTTTGTGCAGTGAGATTTCATGCAGGAGCTTTTAGCACACAAGCATTCTCGAGTATGTGCAGTTTATGCTGGCCATTGCACTCTTCCCCTGGTACCCCTGCCCTGGATGCAAACCCCAGCCACACCTCGTTCTCTCCAAAGAGCATACCCTGGCCCATAGGACAGTTTTTTAAGGACACAGTGACACTGCAGTACACACTTCTTGCTGAATACAGGGAACCAGGTCACATATATATATATGAATACTGAGTTTGAAACACCTCTGAGAGTTCTTGCTCAGGTCATGCAGGAGAGAACAACAGCCAGGTCCTGAGGCCCTGGCCTTTCTACAGTAAACCTTTAATCCTCCAAGAAATGGGCTGGGAAGGTACCAATAGCAGCAGTTTAAGCTTGTCCTCTTCTCTGATGTCCACCGGTAGAAATCCAAAATCATTTCATCTTCTCTGGAGTCTGTCCACAGATTGCTGCAGATGCTTACCTAATTAAGACTACTCAGTCCTAGGAGCTTTTACCCACATGCATCCTTGCAGGACTGCCAAGAAAGATTAAAAGAACAACAAACAAAATACCCGCCTGAGTGGCAACCAAATAGAGAATTCTTTTCTGATTCTAAAAAATAATTGGTCAGATAGACCCACAGCAGCCTAGAAGTACAGCTCGCTGGCAAACCAAAGCATAAAAGTGGGACAGCTGGAAGATACAGATGAATGGAAGGAAATAATGAAGCATTATTGCTTCTTTTTTGGGGCAATGGGACTTCGTGAAAAAATGTGCAGCATGTATCCCTACTCTTTGTTCAAGCATTAAAATGCTTCTGACCTTTAAGAGCAGAAGATATTTTTTCTAGATACAGATTCTCTTTCTTCTAGCTTTCCACTTCCTTTCTGGAAATAACATATTATATTTGCCATTTGAGCAACCCTATCAAAGCTAGGAGAAATATTTTCCTTCTAATTTATGTAGGACTCCTGATTTTAAGTCTTTTGTTGATTATCCTAGACTGTAATGGGTTTGCAAAATGCAGGCTTTTATCGGCTTGAAAGAGAAAATGCAAACAATCATCGGTCCACTTTACCTTCTTATTTTAGAAGCAAAATCCTGTTACTTAGATAGCAACCTTTATAGCTAACGTAATTATATCTCCATGTCTTTTACCATGTACAGAATGCACGAATCCTTAGAAACAACAAGGAGGGCCTGCAGAGTGCTATGACTGTGTTAGCTAGATAGTGAATAGAAAACTTGTAGTGTGATAGATGAAAATATAGTTGCTGAATTTAAAAATGGTCTTTTCTGTTGATGGAATGATTTTAAAATTTTAGAATGATGTAGACAAAACCCTGCAAAGATATAGTTCAAGATGCTTCATTTTACAAAGCTGGATATATGAAAGTTGAGGAATGCCTGTGATTTACTAAATTCAGGTTGCACTACTCTTTTAAGGTAAGGTGGTATTATTTTAAAGATCTGCATACATCACTCCTCCTGTAGAGTATGGAGATCCTGTGACAGAATTAGGAATACACTTGACTTCCACATTTAACTTTCTTAAACTTGAGTCCTTAATTTTCCCTCCTCAGCCTTGTGCCTC
The DNA here is from genome assembly GCA_013399875.1 of Gymnorhina tibicen. Classification (NCBI taxonomy): domain Eukaryota; kingdom Metazoa; phylum Chordata; class Aves; order Passeriformes; family Artamidae; genus Gymnorhina; species Gymnorhina tibicen. Next base: position 5,713,447 of record VXAZ01009477.1, read on the forward strand.
CTTTACTACAAACCTCCTACAACCATCAGACAAGAGGGCCTTAAAGAAATCAATACTCTGCTGTATAACTGCAGTGAATTGCTGGAGCAGATTCATTTTGCACACAGAATAAAATCACTGCCTTGTGAATATGTGTTCTCTATACTAGCACTGATTTTTTTAAAACTGTAGTTCAAAACCTTCAAATTATAGGAATATATTTCAACTGGGCAGAAAAGGAGATAGTCAAGCAAACCTAGTTAAATCTTAGTAGGAAGAGGACCCTGTCATGAAGGCTACCGACAGGCATTTATGTAGAGTAACTAAAAACTGATTTTTCCTTAGTGCCTCCTCCCTCTGTCAAGTCTGTTTTCATTGGAGATGTCTCCATTTAGTGACATGCCCACTTGGGCATATCTTTGCTCTGTAACTCAAAACCAAAAGAAACCCACAAGCCCTGCAAACAAAGCCTGAAAAAGAAGCATAGCATTGGAGCATTATTTGATTATTTGTCTGTATCTCACTAAAGAACAATTGCTTGCATGTATTAAAATCCACAGTGCCTGCCACCATCAATTTCCCAGAGACTTTACAAATTCCTGGCAGCAGTAAAGGGGATTGAAGTTTGGAGTGGGCCATTTTGATTAATCTACAGAATTCCACTAGGACTCGCAGATGTGTTTATTCCAGGAAAAAAAAAAAAGAATTTAAGTTAACTACAGCAGAGAACACAGTTTTCTGCAATCTGGCTTCTAGTCTGATTCAGACCGGTGCTTGGATGGCAGGAATTTACTTTAGCTGCTGTCCCTATCAAGGAATATATATAATTTGGTTTGTAATTTCAATGTATAAGACAAAGGCTTTATGAGAGACCGGTTAAGATTTTGTTGCAAAGTCCAGACTTTTGCTTCTGAATAACTATTGTGCCACCTAGTGAGTGTTAAACTGCACTTTTAAACAGATGGAAAGATTGACTTTAAACATACTGGTGAATAAAGAAGCAAAGTATTTATTAAAATATTTTGAGTGACATGTTGAAACAAAAATTATTTTCCCTTTTTTCCTGATTATTTACCAAAATGTTCCACTGAGGTAAAAAATATTCTATAGCATAGCATTTTGTTTGCAATTGTATTAAAGAAATATAATACATAAAAAGGATGCACACAGAGCTCTTTACCTCCCCAGCAATAAAACCATTTCAATAAATTACTAGCATGATTCATAAGCTTATCAGTATGAAGGGATATCCCCAAATCTCAGATGATAGGAATTCCCATTCTGTAAAACAGTTAAATAAATAAATAGACTGAAAATGTTATTTTCTGAGCAGCTATGACAATTTTCACTTGGCAGCAAGAAAAAAATACTTTAACATGTTGTTATGATTGCATGCTTTAAGGCAATATTTAGACAAAATAATAGGCAGTGTTTTATGTTAAAATCGTTACATTCTGACAAAGTCTCTCATAAAGTTTCCTTTTCTATATAAATAATTTGTGTCCAAAAAGTTATGTCGATTTCATTAGCCTGTAGCTATTTCTTAGTGATTTTTCTCCTCTAGCTGAAACCTCTCAACAGGTTTTTTTTTCTTTCACTTTTTAAGTAAACCATCTGTCCAGTGTGGGAGTATTGGGTTTGCCACAGTAGATAGCAGTAATATTTCAGTCACCAAAGCCAATAACAATAAATTTCCCTTAATAGAGCATTTTCTATCATTCTTCACTTTATTGCATCTTGTGTTAAATTGCCACACTATCCATCATCAACTAAAGCTAAAGTAGGTAGTCTGCTCTTTTAGTACCTGCATGCGGTGCCATAGTTACAGCAGAAAACCTAGTGGTCGGCAATAGTTCAATTTACAAACGTTTATATTCTCTGATACTGCAGGGGATTTTAAATTCATGTTTTTTAACACATATAAATGATGCATGTTAGACATCTTTCATATAACAGGACCTGAAACCAGGTAAACATGACATCGGGACTGGAGACTTGGATAGATCCATGCCAGACCTTGATGTAAACGCAAATATATTTATAATTTTCCCTCAATGAACAGTGGAATGGAAGGTAAAAACCATACTGTTTTGGAAAGCAGAAAAGCTGTGGTTTGAGGGGCCTTTTTTACACTTTGTTGTTGTTGTTTTTTCGGCTATTTATTTTCCCTCCATGAAAAAGATTTCAAGAAAAAAAATATTTTCAATTTTCTGGTTTCAAGGCTTGACAGACATTTTGTCATTTCATTTTCTTTTTGCAGGCAAATGAAATTGAAAAGATTGTGTCAGGTGTCAGGTGAGCTTCTTTAGAGCTCAGTTTCCAAGCTCTTTGAATTCTTTGATACTTGAAAAGTGTTTGTACTGTGTTTCAGTTTTCTCTGGAAGTATATTCTGTAGTGAGCAAACAGAAAAAGCAAAACTTTGGGGTTTTTTTTAAAGCATAATCAATTTATTGCTTCATTTTAAAGTAGTTCCGTTTAAGATAGTAAAGAGGTCTGCTTATGAGGTATTTTGTTCCCTGTAAAGGTTCTTAATGGCTAATATTCACATTAAATATGGAATTTAAATGCATGCAAGCATTACTAAAAGTAGGGTAAGATGAGAAATATAACAACATTTCTTTGCTTTATCTAGCCTTGATAACAAGCTCTTCTCAATATCAATATGCTCAAACATGATTATTTTTATAAAGGAGGATGCCATTTCAGTAAAAGAGAAATCACTTACAAGGCTCGATTTTTTTCTCTCTTTAGACACTATTTTTCCATGTTGATTCAAGGTATTCTAGCATTTAACAACAGCTGGGAGAATGATATCATTAAGCCTAAGAGTTCTCATTACTTTATTTCACATAGTCAACATTTTAACGTGACTTTAAAAAGGATTATCTGTGGAGTCGATGGACAGCATTTCATAAATAGAGCTGAAAATCTAGATCATGGCTCTGATCCAACATTATACTAATTAACAAAATATTAATAAATCCTAGGTTAAAAAGTGCATATATAATAAAATATTGAAATGAAGTCTCTAAGAGGGACAGGTTTTATTCAAAGGAAAAAATATGCACTACTCACAAATAGAGGAGATAATTGAATGGCATGTATTCTTCTTTCATTTAAATCTAGTACCACATTTATATTCAGTGTAGTAATAAACCCTTTTTCCAAACTGACCTGTTGCCAGATACCTGCAAAGTCAGTTTGCAGTGGTTTGCTCAAAGTGAGTAAAACTCTCAGTATTTGTAATTCTTACTAACTTCAGGCTGCATGTCTGTTTCCTCCAATATCAATTAGACAGATGGGGTGTAATTCTAATAAAGCTCGCTGAAACTGCCTGGAATTTAAATAATTTCCTCTCTTTATAGAATTGCACCTCATGGATTTAACTGAGCTGATAGTCAATATTTACTGTAATCTTAATTAGGCAAGACTTGATTTTCTCTGGTTTTCAAGCATTTGAAAACTGTAGACATGTCCAAACTCGGCTTTTGAAGATTTCACTTTGTTCTGTATGAATTGTTTAGACAATAACCACTAAGTGCACTTGTCCAAGAAAGAAAAGTACCCTTCCTTCAGCAAGTCTGCTGCTGCTGTGAGAAACCTGCACTGCCCTGAGGCCATATCACAACTGAGATTAGCAGCTTATTTCTGAAACTTCTAGGAATCATTTTAGAGGATTTCAAGATAGGATTATTTTGAAACGGAAAGTCATGGTGTGAATGAGTATTGGGTCACTGAGTGAATAAATAATAAATAGTACAGAAACAGTAAATCTGTGAAAACCACTGACCTTTAACTATGCAGACTAGATTGTATATTTGTTATAGATGGTATATTTGTAAAAAAAAATTATGCAAGAGAATTTTACAGGTTGTGTAATAAATTCAATCTTTAATGCAAGTTTTAAGTGAAAGAGATCAGAAATGCATATCTGGATTTTTGCACAGATACAGTGTCTGAGATTTTTCTTCTCTGGTCCTAATGGTAACACAGTATTCTTATTTTTGAGGCCATGTAAATAAGCAGATGTTTCCACTAAAATCACTGGCCATTAAAACTCATTACTATTCAAAGTTACATTTCTATCATAATATAAAAACCCTCAGTGAAGGGTTCATACTACAAGAGGTAAGGTGTTTGGAAGAGCAAATTCTGTAAAAGCAAACACAGCTTAAGCAATCAGATCCCCAGAGGATGTTGCAGCTGGGCAATATGAACACAAGTCTCTCAGCCCTAGAGAAGGAGATGGGAGATGTTTGGCAAAAGCTATCTGGCAAATTAAGGCATAGAAGAGGCTATTGCCATGGCCCAGCTTTAGATAGTGTATTTCCTGGCTGTTCCAGGTACACAGTCTTGGGTACTTCCAGTCTGGCATCCTTAGGTGTCCCAGCAGGAACACTTGAGGTAGCATCTCCTTGCCTCTGCCCCCCAGGAGGGATGCTCCCTTCTTCTGACTGCAGGGCTGCAAGGGAGATGGATCAGGTGGCTCGGTGCTATGCATTAGGTTCTCTATACACTCTTCAAAGTAATGAAAACGATCCATATGATTAGAGAAATGAGCTCCTAATTTGCTCATGCTAGACCTCACACTAGCAGCAGAAATAGAGTAAGCAAATAATGAGCAAATCTAATTCATTAACCACAAAAGTTATTTTAAAGCACTAGCATTTCATTTAGGTGATTTTAGTAAACAAAACATATTTATGGATGCAAAATGGAAGAGCTTGGGTTGAAGTGTTACTGGGATATATTTGACTGAACTTTATCTGTAACAAGTGGATAGCTAATTAGTGAAAAATATAGTCTGCCCTTGTAACAATATTTGGAATAATGTGACAAAATTATGTGTGTATGTAGCTGCAGATATGTGTGTGTGTATACACATAAGGGTGTATATATACATATACTTTCATCTGCAGCTATATGTACATATACTTGTCACATTATATGTGACACGTTTGTATGTAGATATGTGTAAGTGTATATATATATGTAAGTATATGACAGTCATTTGTTTTTATCTACTGTGAATGTGCAAGACAGTGGTCAGGATTTTTCCTAGTGTGCTTGATTTCTATGGTTCTGTATTCTCATTCTGCAAAGAAGCAAAACTCTATTTAGTGTAATATATGTAATATCAGTGTAAGTTAGTCATGGTAAATCTGAGGCCATGTTCACTGATAATTATACTATGCTTCCTGTTGTCACATAAACATTCTATGGAATCTTGTACTTTGTGCTGCACTAACTTCAAGTGATATCAGCTGCTATAAATGTAAAATTGTGAGTGCTTTCACCTTCATTTTTTCCATTACAAGTTTTCAAAATTCTCTATTGTATTTTGAAAACAAAACAAAACAAAACAAAAAAAAAAACCCAAAAAATCACCAAAAAAACGTCTATGTGTTTTGAAAAATTCTTATACATAATCTTGATAATAATCTTAAGAAGACTTTACAATTCATATATATTTTTTTCTTTTACCAAATAATAGTTTTGGAACAAAGTATATGGTCTAGTTTAGGTAACTGTATTAAGCATTCTGAAGGCTTCCTTTCTCCATGTTAGAAAAGACTTTTATAAATCACTGCATGGAGCTCTCTGCTGTTTAGGCTAATGTGTATATAAGAGCAATGCAGAAGAAAGTGGAAAAATAAGGTAAGCAATTTTCTTGTCTCTGTAAACAGATGCAGTGTGAAATTCTTCAGCTGTAAAGGCTTGCTAGTTTTGAGCTCACAGATTGCTGAGCCCATAGATTGCCATCTCACTTCCCAGAAAATGCTTCTTAAAGCCCTTTAAAGATAGCAAGAAAAATAGACTTCTTGCATAGGGAGGTTTAAGGAAAAGAGAAATTTCAGTAAAATGTGGAGTATTCACAAAAGCATTTAAATATGAAATAAGCAGAGAGAAATTAAATGCACTGAAAATGTGTGACAGGACTGTTACTACTGTCTATTGTATTTTACTTTCTATTTACCAGCAGTGTGCAATAAAGCAGACTAGTCAAGAAATGCAGGCTTTTAAATCTGGATTATACCCCTTTATTGAAATCATTAACCATTTCTGTAGATGCTTTCTCCTACCCTTCCAATTGGTCTTAGTGGGATATCTAATATGTCACTCCCTCTGGCTGGGCAGAGAGCAGAGGTGTGCTGGGTGGATGTGTATGAAAGTCTGTATAGCCATTGCCTGTACTGGGCCTGCACTTTTCCTTAAAAATCCTGGGAAGTGTACATTGCATCTGGTGTTCTCCGGCCTGTACCTTTCATAAGATCCTATTAAAAAGCAGAAACAAGAACAAAAAGACTCAAACCCACAGGGAATACCATTACTTTGATCTTAGGTAAGTAATATTCTTAGGCTAAAAGAAGTTTCCTTTGCTACTCCCTGGCTTGAAATTGCAACGTAGTGTATCATACCAATGATTTGTAAATTCTTATCATGGTATGTAAACCTATAATCATTTCACAGTTTGGTTTGTTTGCCTCACTCAGACAGTGCTGCTCTGTTTGTTTTACCAAAGTATGTGTGGCTGCTTTCCCACTTGGTCACACATCATTCTGTCTGAGTTTGGCTTGCTGGGCAGGTGCTGGCAGCTGCAGTGCCAATCCCGCTGTTGTCTTGTCAAGCCCAGGGCACTCTTTCCCTGTAGCTCTTCGTATACAGAAAGCAGAAACTGCATGGCAGCTTTGGAAAATGATGGATAACACAGCTTGGCTTCCTAAAGGCAAGAAAATCCAGTTGTGCTTATCTGGTATGTTATAGTGGTGGTGGTGGTGGTGATATTTTCTTCTTTTTTGTGCAGATGGACATACGGTTAATACATTTTTTATTGAATTAAATTGTTCAATTACAGGAGCTTGTAGAAGAGGCAGAATAACTAAAGACTGTAATAATCATCTGACTAGCACTTCCATTTTATCAAAGAGTCCAGTCAAAGTGAGTTTAGGGTTCCCTTTAATCCCTGCAGAGTTTAAAAAGCTGAGTTTCAGATGCAGGATTGCACTGGACAGCAGGAGACGGATGGTGGGTTGTTCTCAGTTTCTCCTCTTGCTCAGTAACTGGACTGCTAAGGACTGTTCGGTTTTTCATTGAAACAATAACTTAGAGAAGTTACTTTGAAGTCCAGATGTGAAAGAACTGACCTGAGAAAGAAAGGTTTGGTTACAGCACTTCTTCAGTGTCTGAAAGACTGCAGCTGAATTATGATGTTCCCAGGACTCCTCATCATAAGTCTTTTGAAACATGGCATTTCTGAAAGGTTATATCGGTAAATTTACACTGAAACTCCATTTCAAAGTCTGCAATTAAACAGAATTCACAATTGGTTTATGGACTTAGTGATAGATAGTGTGGCATTTACATACTAATTTTGCAAGATTATTTGTATCTCTTATGTGGTATTTGTTTTGGACTTCCAAGGCTAACACTCATATTAGTTCATGGTTGTGTTACACCATGAAAATAGGAACTACTACCAAACTGTTAACTATTTTTATTTCTTAGTAATACTGTTATTTTTACCATCACTTCTAAGTGATATTGTTTTTTATTCTATACATTGTAATGGAAGTTTGATCTCCTTTATCGATATATTCTTCCTGGTCTTTTCTTGTGTGTTAGAAGATACTAGCTTGTCTTTTTTAATGAAAAAGCAGTATAATTGTATCATTGCCTGATGTACCTGCCAGACTTCTCAACAATTACTTGACTATGTTGGCTGTTACCTTACAGAGGTTTTAGAAATTTATGGCTGCAGAGAGGAGGCTTTCTGGCTTTCATTCTCTACTCTCTGTCCCTAGTGTGAGTGAAGGAAGATCTGCACCCTATAACATTAATAATTTCTGGCATATATTTAGCAAATATCATTATTTGAGATCTCTCTCATACTATTCTGGTTTTGACCTCATCCTGTCAGACAGCTCTGGAAAAAATGCCTGCTTCCTAAATAAAACACTGCAAGAAGGATGGTTTCCAGCAGTCCTGCCTCACCATTTTTCTTTTTAGAAGTTGAGCTGCTCTGAGTTTTCAATCATTCTATCAGGAAAAGACTTAAAATTTAACTGTGTAATTTACCAGAGCAATATTTATTCATTTTGATTGTGTTCATATTCTGTCTTATACAATGATGAATGCATTAAAAGTGGACTGAATTAGATCATAATATGGCATCTTCATTGCAACCTTGTGTTCCTATCAATAAAAAGAAACAATAATACCTTATTTACACTGGACATCTAAATAGGAGAGAGTTGTGTGGTAGTTATTGTGCATGAGCGAAGGAAAGGAATTGCTGATCTATTTACTGCCTATGTCAGAGAAACTGCACCATATAAAATCACAGTGTCTTATGGCTTGGTAACAAAACCAAGTACAAGTCAAGGGAAAGCAGAATTTAGAAATTAATTAGAAAAACAGAACCAAACCCTCCTCTTTTGCATAAGTATTTTTGTGTAGGATCAGTGTATTGTGGTACTCATTATCTCATGCCATAATATATTGACTCTGGAAGGACTCACATTTAGAAAATAAACAAACATTGACATCATACTTTGCTCAACATTTACAGTCAATAATGGACTTTTTCATCTGAATTTTTGCTTCTTGATGAAATAATTCATTTATTACTATGGATCCAGTCAGCTGACTAGAGAAGCAAATGAAATAAGAGAAATGCAAGTTCCTATTCTGAACATGTTTTCATTTTATGTTAGTACTTGGGGAAAAGGATTAAAGCTTAATTATTAATCCCTTTCATGCTTTTTTCCCAATTTTCCTAAAGTGTTTAATGATTGCTTTGACATACATCTGCCAAAGATTTTTTTCCTGACCCTAGAGACCACAGTTTCAAAGGAACTTTTACCATGTGTTGCCCCCAAAGAAATTTTGAAGTCATTAGATGTGCAAAATCCTTAGTCCCAGTATAAAAATGTGCATGAAAAATGAATAGTGGCATGTGCAAAAAGTGCTAATGAGAAGTTTTACTACTTGTATCAGATAGCTGAAAGGTAGATGAAAATGGGAAGAGCTTTGGAGCCTCACAGGTTAGAGCAGCTTGACTGAAATAATGCTGGCTTGTATCTCCATAGTTTAAGGAAAGGCAGAACAATATTTTTGTTTGTCATCGGCTGTAGCTGGAGGCAGCAGAGGCTGGGGCTCTGTTTTGCTAGAGGCAGGATAGCACTGGGGACAAGTAATGATTGGAACTTGGAAGATTTGTGGCTTCATATGACTGGAACTTAGTTTTCGAAGGCTCCAGGATAGTGGATTGTTGAGATGTTGAGTGTAGGGCAGATCCAGCAGGGAGTGTTTTAATTCAGCGTTAGAGTCGGGGGGCATTTCAGTACTACTGTGGGTTCAAATTCTCCTGGGATTTTGGTTCCTCTGTCATTGAATGTTTGTAAGGAAACACAGTGTGATCAATACAAAGAGCTCAGATTAATCACAGTCTGGAAGCTGAGTACTATCACATACAGGTTTGGCTTGAAATGTGTCACAAGCAGCTTGGCTTTTTAAAGACATCTTTCAGAGTACTGAAGTGATTTTATGTACAAGTATGAGGACAGTTATTTATTTTACTTCACCTGTTCACTTGATTTTTGTTTGGTTTTTCTCTGCTACAGACTATGTCAGAGAGCCACAATGATCATGCAAAATAACAGTTCATCCTTGCCCCTGTTTCCAAATGTGAGCTCGTTCTGGAAGAGGGATTCACATGGACCAGGACTTCTTGATGAAGCAGCGTCACTCATTGGCAGCTATGATTTCCCTCAGACCACAGAGAGTTTTCCCTTCTCCACTGTGGAATCAACAAACATGACCCTAAATGCCACAAGCAAAGACCCTCTGGGTGGACACACTGTCTGGCAAGTAGTTTTGATTGCTTTCCTCACTGGGATCCTTGCACTGGTGACCATCATAGGAAACATCTTAGTGATTGTTGCATTTAAGGTTAACAAACAACTGAAAACAGTCAACAACTACTTCTTGTTGAGCCTTGCTTGTGCAGATTTGATCATCGGTGTTCTTTCCATGAATCTTTATACCACATACATCATCATGGACCACTGGGCTTTGGGAAGTTTAGCCTGTGATCTTTGGCTCTCCATTGACTATGTTGCCAGTAATGCCTCTGTCATGAATCTCCTTGTTATAAGTTTTGACAGGTATTTTTCCATCACTAGGCCACTAACATACAGAGCCAAACGAACAACCAAAAGGGCTGGGGTGATGATTGGTTTAGCATGGATCGTCTCTTTTGTTCTTTGGGCCCCTGCCATCTTGTTTTGGCAGTATTTTGTTGGGGAGAGGACTGTGCCTCCTGATGAATGTTTCATCCAGTTTCTAAGTGAACCTATCATCACTTTTGGCACTGCCATAGCTGCCTTTTATTTGCCAGTCACCATTATGAGTATTTTGTACTGGAGGATCTACAAGGAGACGGAGAAACGCACCAAAGAGTTAGCAGGGCTACAGGCTTCGGGCAGTGAAGCAGAGGCAGCACGCTTTGTACACCAGACAGGCAGCTCCCGGAGCTGCAGCAGCTACGAGCTGCAACGGCAGAGCATGAAATGCTCCGCCCGAAAGAAATACAGACGCTGCCACTTCTGGCTCACAATGAAGAGCTGGGAACCCAACACCGATCAGGGGGACCAAGAGCATAGCAGCAGTGACAGCTGGAACAACAATGATGCTGCTGCCTCCCTTGAAAATTCAGCCTCCTCTGACGAAGAAGACATTGCTGCAGAGACCAGAGCCATCTATTCAATTGTGCTGAAGCTTCCTGGTCACAGTGCTATCCTCAATTCCACAAAACTACCCTCCTCGGAAGATTTGCATGAGTCAGGGGATGAACTGCAGAAATCCGACACAGAATCAAAGGAAAAGAAACCTAAAAAGTTGCACCCTCCCAAAAGTGTTCAGGATGGTGGAAATTTCCAAAAGAGCTTTACTAAGCTTCCAATTGAACCAGAGTCAGAAGAGACAACCACAGCTTCTGATGGCATCTCATCAGTGACCAAGACATCGACAGCCCTGCCCTTGTCCTTTAAGGAAGCAACCCTGGCAAAAAAGTTTGCCTTGAAGACCAGAAGTCAGATCACGAAACGAAAACGAATGTCACTTATCAAAGAAAAGAAAGCAGCACAGACACTCAGTGCCATTTTGTTTGCCTTCATCATTACCTGGACCCCATACAACATCATGGTTCTGGTGAACACCTTTTGCAGCTGTATCCCCAAAACTTTCTGGCACCTGGGGTATTGGCTTTGCTACATCAATAGCACAGTGAACCCCATGTGCTATGCACTGTGTAACAAAACATTCAGAAACACTTTCAAGATGCTGCTGCTGTGCCAGTGTGACAAACGAAAACGACGCAAACAGCAGTATCAGCAACGGCAGTCCGTCATTTTTCATAAGCGGATCCCTAGGGAGGCTTCATAGAATAGTATTTTTTAAACAAATAAAAAAATAATGAAGCAGGGATGTGATGGGATGGGACAGGATGGGACGGGATGGGATGGGATAGGATAGGACAGAACAGGATGGCATGGGACAGGGCAGGATGGGCAGGATAGTAAGCGATGGGATGGGATGGAATGGGATGGGATGGGTTGGGATGGGTT
>VXAZ01009477.1:5725196-5846285 GCA_013399875.1 Gymnorhina tibicen
CAGCTGCCATGCTTATTTATCCTTTCAATAAATCCAGTTTAATATAAAAATCAATCCACATTCAACAAAAACTAAGAAACTTCAACATTTTTACTAAGGAGTGAAAGGTTTAATAAAGTTTTCCTACAAATTTGCAAAAAGCTGTATAGCAATTATAAACCCATTACTGATCTGCCCAGCTCTTTGATTATAATAAACTCTGGGATCTCAGGTAAGCACATCTAGCTAGCCCAACTCTTCTTTTTCCAAGGAATCCAGCAACTTTCAATTCAAGTTACATACAGATGTAGCAAGCTAGCGAAAAAGGATTATGAAATTATTTCAGACAATGTATAGGTTGAAAAATTGCTTCTTGTTGTCCAGGTAGAGCTTCCTGTCTACTTCTCTTCTGGTATATTGTTAATTGTACCCCCGATTCCTGATTTCTGAGTATCTATGTGCAGCTGATGTTACGCGTGTGTGTGTGTGTGTGTGTGTATGTATGCATAACATACATTCACACCTCTGAAAAACACACATATTAGGAAAGAGGTGACCTATTGTTCTAGGTTTTACAGGGCCCCCCATCATGATTACATGTGATTGAATTTTTTAAAAAGTCAGAAAATCATGTTATAAGTACATAGCTCATTATTTGCCACCTGAAACTCAAGTTTATCTCTGTAACGAAAACATGGTGTTCACATTTGAAATGGAGAAAACCAAAACACCCTGTGAGCTGAACAGTTTACAGAGTTTTATAATGGGGTACATGCTCAGTAAAACCTTAATCTTGAGCACAGAGTCTCTCCTCAAAGTGATCATGCCTCTTTAAAAGATACAGAGGGGAAAGGAATTGAAGGCTACATTCGGGGAAGAGTATGAAGCTATCTTTGTTGGGTATGGGACGATGAGAACCCAGATCTGGGCTGCACGGTACCGATGCTCAAAGGGAGCTACTCAGGAGCCAGGCAGGCGCAACCATCAGCAGCAGCCCCATGTCCTGCTGGGGAGGCTGTGCTGCTGTCCAAGCACACGCGGCTCCTGCAACGCCTTGTCCTGAGCTGCACTGTGTGGATGCACCACCCTTCTCAGAGCCAGCTCAGATCCTGTGTGCAGTATCTGTATGGCTTCCGATGAAAGTTCAAGTTGTAATTTTCTGACAAAAGTTGGTGGAGCCCCGCTGCTTGCACTGTCTGCCCAGGTGATCTTCAGATGCAAGTGATTTGTTTAAAAGAAATGCTTTATTTTTGCACATGAAGGATGCTCACTAAAAAGTGTTTCTTTTCCACAACCTGTTTTAAAAATCATCAGGAGAAGTGCACCTAAATCCGTTTGACGCCAGGTTATTCGGTGGTGTGAAAAATGTGATATTGCCAATTTGTAACCTGGCAATTTTTGATAAAGACAATTTTAAAAGGGCTTTAATATTTATAGTTTAGACATGACCAGTATTGTCTGGTATTTGTGATGTGGTCTGCACCAAACATGATTTATAAAAGTCAGAGGTCCCCTGGGGAAAGGATTGTACTTTAAACTGTTGCTCTAAATCTGATTTAGTTACATGTTGAAAGATTATTTTGTATTCTCCTTTGAACTGACCAAAACTTTTTTTTTTATTGCTTAAACTCTTATTTTGCTGAAAATAAAACAAGTATCTTATTTTACAAAGGGGCATCAGTGTTGTGAACACAGAACTGATGTTAAAGCTGCTTTTGTATTCAGTGTGAGATGGTGTTTACAGATGATTTTGACAACAGTGGAAATATATTAAATGGTGTCTGTGTATCTGAACTATTTAATTTTGTGTTATGTTCATATGAAGAAATATTTATACATATTTCACCGAATGTTTTATTTAATGTTGATAAATATTGCTCTTCAGTCTTCAGCTGTAGTGTCCTTTTAAAGTGATTCATAAAGGTCTGCTTGAGAAATGAATAGACTATACCTAGCTTTCTTGTCATTAAAACAAATTCTCTTTTGTATGAGTTGTGTAAAATGTCTACCCTAAAGTAATCTCATAAATTATACTGAAACTCTACTGCAAGTACAATTCTAGTATAAAACAGAAAAAAGTTAAAGCTTCATCTATAAGTCACAAGTACATTTTGAATTAAGATACCAGAATTGTTTTGCTAGTTTGCTAGCCACATACAAAGGCACCCATGTTGCAAAGAAAATTAATGACCTTTGTTTATGGAAAGAAGCATATATTCGAAATATATTCATTACTCAAGTGGACCCAACAAATGTTTTAACATTTAAATATATATCTATATCTATATATATTGCCATATTATTATATTCTGATATCTAGAGTAGTGCTGTGCCCCTAATACACAAAATGTGAGAGCATGTAAGGAAGCAAGAGTTCATCGGGGGATTTATGGTATATTAGTATTGATTTTACAATGGGAAACTATTATTTTTATTGAAGTTAAGCTTCCTTGAAAGCATCTGTCACCACTGTTTACATAATAGGAAGAGTTAAATCCTTGGATTGTTTTAACAGAGAAATAAACAACCTGTCTTTTGATGTGTGAACAGGCTTTAAAATGTTATTTACAGGCATCATAAAATGTGTATGTATACACATATTGTAGCATAGATCAATTTAGTTATTATTTATTTAATGGAATATGCACTATAAAATATTAAGAATTTGGCTGTGTTACAAGTACAGTGGGAATCAGTTTAGTTTGTATTTTATATGTGTCTGGTTTTGCTTTAAACCCATGCACACAAAAATTTTAGCTGTATGCACTAGTGGATATATTATTTACAAACACAGGCACACACAATAGGTTACAGAAGAAGAACAATGCGAGACCAATGACACAGCATTAATTTTAAGAAGGACAAATGATGTAATATTTCATCTGTTTTGAGTAAAATTAAGTCAGAAACACAGTAGAAAGCATCATTCTGATGGCAGACACACAACTCAGTCCCATTAACTCTCCTCACAGCTCTGAAAGCTGGCTTTTCAGAGACCAGTCTCCGTTAATTGCAATAATACAAGATTAGACTCCATATAAAGAGGACCAAAAAGTCAGAAGTGATAGCCAGACGGGAGCCATTGGGTAGTCTGGAGAAAGCTTTGTAGAATAGACCCCAATCACTGTCAGCCTCTGAACAGGCAACAAAATACATTATAATATATGTTTGGCTTTTTCAGTGTAAAACTGTGATAGAAGTTTATTACTTCTGTACTGGTATAGGCAGTGAGAAATGTCTGATCTGAAGATCCAAGGGCAGGGATCGTGGTGCATGAAGCACTTCTTCCTACTCCTGTGTAACACACTTTCAACAAAGGTAAACTGCAAATCAGTCTGGCACTGTTCTAAAGCTAAACAAATATAGGAAAGGCCTGAATAGTTCCCAGGATCTAAACCTATGGATCTGTGTAACCTAACAATAAATGGCGTGAAGGGTTCTGGCAGTAAAAATATGCACACAGATGTTCTGAGAGAGTTGGTGACCTTTCTCAATTATGTAAAATTTCATTTTCTTATTTTGCTGTCTTGATTATTATATTTCTTTACTTATTCTGCAAGAATATTCTAAAATGTCTTGGTTCATTAGCAACCTTATATACCTAAGAAGTGAGTAGAGGTCCCAAAGTACACTTGCTTTGCCTCTACAGAATGCAAACATCAAAGCAAAAGAAGTTTTTATCTTTTTTTCCCTAATCAGCAGCATCAATAATTTTGAAGATAGAGTTATCATCATGTTACCCTATATACAGTAGGGATGGTCAAGCAGTGTCATGCTATTTTTAAACTGCTTTTCACTTGCCCCTTAGCCATCTGACTATTTATGCATCCCTATTTAAAATTATATTTGAGATTCTAAACCCTCATTTTCCTCCAGATGGCTCCTAAATTCTTATGCTAAAATATGCTCTACAAGCCTCTCTTGTTATCAGGCGTTTCTTTTCACAGTCTCACTATGCAAAGTTATCTGCTCCTACACTATCAAAAGACACTTCACTAATTTCAGTTGTATAGTGTTGAGGTCTGATACCTTCTTTTCTAAACATGGATAAAACATATCAAAAAGAACTGGAGAAGGCTTCACATCTGCCAGGTCCTGACTGGCAGAAATGGTCTGTGCCAAAAGTGGTCTATTCACCAAGCCTGACCTGTCCCTAAGGATGTTCTCCCAAACCCCCACTAGCCTGAACTTCACCCAGTTCGTGAAACATCATGTATTTTAATGCATTTGGAAATTTTTTAAAAATCCATACATATTCATTGTGGTAGTTGTGAATATTCTTTGACCCATGTAAATCTACTGTCCCTATTCGCAACCTGCTTCCAGCCTCTGTGATTTTCTATTTTATATATTCTTTTTATCTTTTATGTATTAGCCCATACAAATACCACTGCACTGGCTTCTGGGAGCAGGTCAAAGTAATACATATTTGTAGGTTGCTTCTTGTTAGCCTGAAGGGTACGTAGAGATTTCTGGTGGAGCTGAGGTGTTCATAATGATGGCTGCCTTTTCTGACTCGTGCGCTGCACTCCCATGATACCCAAACACTTCTGTTTGGAACCTTAGCTAGACCATGCATGACATTCAGGTTTTCATGGAATTAAAACCTTCATTTAATTAGGATGTTCTTCCTTGTAGCAGGCATAGATCATTTATAGCGTCTGCACTTTTCTACTTTTTTGAGCTGCCAGAAAGATATCGGGCAAAATGCTAATTTGTAATGTCTGATACTAGGGCATTTTTGTACTTCAGCTTTTAAAGTAAGGCAGAGATAATATAGTCATGCTATTTGTTGAGAACAAGTTGAGTATGAATAGGAATTATACACTATGTTTATTTCACTTCATACACCATGGCACTGCAACTGGCTGAGACTGAGCATCACAGCATTTGATGTCACTGACAGTTCTTCACAATCTTAACTGGCAAACTCATTACCTATGCTGTACTGGCATTCGGGACTTTGACTGCTGTTCACCACTCACACTGCACATTCGAAATATAACATAGATTGTAATTTTTTTTCTCAAGAAGTATCATTGTAGTTATTTTCAGATACATTCCTAGGTGTGCTTGAGGATGTTTTGCTTAATTTTAGATATTAAATTGGCTCAAGAGAGCCAGTTCCTGTCAGGGATCATTTAATGGAAGGAGCACAGGTAACATGGGAAAACATTAAGATACTTATATCATGGCCTATTCCAACATGCGTTGTATGGTATGCATATTGCACTTCTACATCTCCATGCACTATGTATATCTCAGAAAGATAACGTGTGACTCTGCTGTGCACAATACACACATACAGAGTGATGTACCATTTCTAGAGCAATGTTTACAGATGTATATACAAACTTATGCTGAAATTGTCAGCCATGGTAAACATTGCCTTTGATGCCTCATCGGTTGTAACTGGACAGTGAAACTGTGTTTTAGTCTCCTCTGCTTATCTGCAAGAAAAGTTTCCACATCTTTCCTTGGTGCATATTTTTACAATTGCATTGTTCTTATTTCTGGATGTGGTGTTTTCAGTGTATTGAGCTGGCTTTTCCGACATTACCCGAAATATAGAAATGCATGAACGCATTTCACTTACTGAGCTATTGCACCAATGCTGCACTAGGTTTAACTCCATTACATTAACCAAACTCACACTGCCTTTTTTCAAATACGAAAAAAAGGCCACTTAGAGTAGATTCTATCTAGGTTCACGTAAGAGAAACTCCTATGTCCATGTGAACATCACTGCCAGTTTCTCAAAGCTGAAAGAGAAATCCAGTCAGTATGAAAACATTTTGAGGCAAATGTCACAAACATATAAAGGCAAAATAAGGCAAGTCACCAATGCACATTCTTTGAGGTAAGAACAGCACTCTTTCCATTAGAAGAGGAAAAAAATTACCATCCTGCCTCATCCCATCCTATTGCTCTGCCCTTTCTGTTGCATGGTATAATGCTTTTCATTTGCCAGGCCCACAGGTGGAATTGTGCAGTCTTTAAAAACCTTGTTTGCCTGGTAGGGCTAAGAAATACGCAGTATATCTAGATCATTCACCCCTTTCTGGGTTTTTAAACAATAAATCCCTGACTTTGTGATCCTGGCTTAAGGGAATGTCTTATGAAAATGATGATAAAACCATTCAATATAACACTGGCGAGGAGAGGTAATTTTTTTCCAAGCTAGTGAACCTATAAATTCATGTAACTTGGCAGAAAGTGTGGAAAAAACCCCAAGGCATTTAAAGGCTTTATAGATGTGCACATCCTCCTTGCATAAGGGTGAATAAACACATGTAAACAGTGCCCAAAAAAGTTCAGTGTATGAATGACTCTCTAAGCCAAAAGCACACGTCACCATCAGCTTACACTGTTGGCAGAGCAGCCTGACACCCCACTCAGGCCTCTCTGAAAAGATCCTTATTATAGCACTCTAGGACTAAATAACTGGGCCTTAATACGTAAGCAGGGCTTGTTTGTCTGGGTGCATATGTGTTTTCCAAGAAATTGATGGGAGATTCTTACTCGCTGCAGGACCAAAGTTATTTAGTGCACTTTCTGGAGATGAAAGGACTCCTGAAATGATGGTAGTCGTCCCTCAACCATGCCTAACAATCAGAAAAGCACAGGATATTGTTGTGCCAAGAGAACTTAAATGTATTTTTCAATTAATTCATAGAGACATAGTTAATTTACTTAAAACACTCAAAAGATATGAAAAATTTTACACTATCATGGAAATAAAGTCCCTGGACAAGAATCTGATTCCTTATGTGGCTTTAAAACATCCAGTCTTCTTGAGCCTATTTTTCTTCTGTATTGAAGTCTTTGGGTAACAAAGCAACTGTAGTCACTCCTGAAATACTACCCAGTCTAGAGATGCCAAAGGGATGAGGAAATGGCCAAATGGCCTTCATTAATTTGTGCCTAATGTGCCCACATTAAGAATTATTATTACCATTGTGGCACAGACTAATTAACACCATGGGGCAAAAGAAATAAGGCAATTTACTTTGAACCCTCCACTGCACTGCACTCTGCCTTGTGCAGATATATCACAAGAAATAGACCTGTGCTCTATTTCCTGATGCTCAGTACTTTTCTCCACTCATTGCTTTTATCCTTCACATAGATCATTCCCCTCCTATTGAACATACCTACTATCACATATACCTACTGAATATACCTATTAAATACCCTATGCCATCAGTATAGAAATATGACATTTCTTTGCATCTGCAAAGCTACATGAAATCAGATATAGCTGGAGTTAAGCAGCTTTTATCCTCCATTGGCATGAATTTTTCTGATTCAGAAACACATTCCATTTGGTTGCCTCATATTGCCGTTAATGATGTTCATTTTACAAGTGATATTAGGACCAAAACTTGCCACTCTTTGAGCTGTAGAAGTATATCTGAGTAAATGTTTCATTCCTTTATTCAAAATGAGTGTGATTTCCTGACCATAGGGTAATCTGAACAAGATCCTCTGTGTAAAGGATAGAACAGCATTTGTCTCCTGCTCTGCCCAAGCACTTCACTGAATATGATGGAAGGTCCTTTCAGACTTGTTTTCAAAACAGTACAGCTATATTACGTAGCTGCATATTTCTCCTGCTGTGAGACAGGAAGGATCAGCATGAAAAATGCAAGAGAAACTTAAACTAATATGCACAGGTGCCACTTTTAGTTTTGTTTTATTTGGGTTTTTTTTTCTCTGCAATGCGTATTGACTGACACAGAACCCATCACTAGAAGTAAAATGTAAAGACTAAGGATGGACAGCTGCTTTCAAAAGCAAGCTGCATAGGGGTGGATCATTGAAGTCCATGTACTAAGTGCACACTTACTTAAAGCTTTAAAAAGCCTGAATTACAATTCATTGCTTTCCGAAAGAAGTAAGAAAATGATAAATATAATGTGAAGTTTTGTAGCTGTAAGCTGGAGATGTTAGAAGATGTCAGCGAAGGAGATGGAATTTTTTGAATATGAATTATCCCTGGGTTTCTAGAGGTGTCCCCTCACCCAGCTGCCTCTTAACCCAATTCCTCCTGCCTCAACACTGACCAGCAGTCATGGAACTTTTGCCTCACGGGAAGCTGGAACTGAACTCCTGCCCCTGCCACCCCACAGCAGGAAGGGTGTGGGCCACACCAGTCAAGTTGTTACAAGAAAGAGCCATAAGCTTCCTGCTTCTATTTGGAGATAGTGGGTATTTTTGTGATAGAAATAGAGATAACATTGCAGGAATCTGATGAACATATTTTATGTGTTTCCTGATATGTTCCTATTACTTGAAAGCTTTCTGTTCTGCTGTTTATGGAGCAAAACAAGTCCCAGAGACAATATCTGAATACATACTTTTAAGGCTTGAAAATTTTAAATAAACTGACTTTTGCCTGTTGCTTTCTGATTTTAAAATATATGAGAAATTGCATGCAGTAATTAAGCAGCTCAGAAATAGGTTTCATGAAAAGGAATTGGTAATTTACTCCTTGTAAAACTGATTTTCTTCAGCAAAACCAGTGGAGCTGAATGGAATGTAAACTGATAAAATAATAGGAAGCAGTAGAAAGGAGATCCTCACCTTCTGCTGTGTAAAAAGAGAGTGCTTGAGCTTTCACTCAGAGTCTGGAGTCTATTGATCTAGTCACAGCTACCCATTCAGGTACTATACAAAATATTAACATTTTTTAAATTATAGGCCAAGTTGATCTTTTTTTGCTAACACCTACCTTACTGTGCAGCAATCTGTCTGCTGAGTAATTAAATTCTACGTCTTGGTAAACTCTCAGAAAGAATAATTGGCCCTAGTTCATATTGACAGCAGTTTGCAAAACACTAGCATGGTAACTGGAAGAGGAGAGGCAGATAATGATGAAGAGCAATGGTTTTCCTTGGCTTCAGTGTTTTAGAGGAACCTTCCTTTTTTCAGCTAATAAAAATGAGAGTAAGAGAAGATGTACTGAGAGAGACTCAAATGCTTGGTTCACCCCTCTGGAATGACTGCCAGCATTGCAGTCCTGAGGGCAGAAGGTGGATGGCTGTATGTTGGTAGAAAAATCAATACATTGGTCCAGGTCAAGTGTCCAACAAGAATTCACATTTCTCCTTTCACCACATGGGTATCAGCCCAAAATGTGCTGTCAAAACTTGGCTCCCACTGAACTATCACGGTGGAACATTGTGCTCTTAAGAGATTTTCTCCTGCCAAGATGCTTTAACATCTTTTCTTTTTTTTTCTGACTCTCCACATAAAACTAATCAGGTGGCACCTTCCCGTGTGGAAATTTCCTTGCAAATATATTACTGTAATCTACAAATGACTTTTACCCTGTATGCCCCTGATAACAATTGCATTAATATAAGCAGATAAACTCATTTCTTTATTTGCTGCTCATAGAGTGGCTTGCTAGTTAAGATAAAAAGCAAATTATGGGATATAAAAGACATATCTGATTGTACAGTAATACACTGTGTGCCAACCAGTTGGTGAGGTAAGGTTTACATAACTGCTAGATGTTGCTTGAACTTTTGAGATATATTTCCATGTTCTTTTTTCCTCTTGAGAGCCAAAACAGGAGCAGAACACAGAACAAGCAAGTAAGAGAAATGTAATTGTTTGAAGTATTTTGAGATTAGAAGTTGCAAGAGGGGTAAACATTCTAGAAAGTGTTTTGAAGTCTTCATCATGTAGATGCTTTCCTGTGGGGAAACTGTCCTTCCCTTCAGTCTGGGAGGACTCCCTTTAGATGCGGACTTGTAGAAGGAAATTTTGACTCCATTCGTATGCTACAATATTCTTTGACTGCTATTAATTCACCACTTAATGACCCAGTCTGTTGCTCAGTGAAATTGCTCTGTGCTCTCTTAGCAATGATGAAAAACAGCATTTTCTGGGGGCTGATCCAAGCCCAGCTCCAGCTGATGGAAAGGCTCCCTCTGTGCTTCTGAAACGAACATTTTTCCCCAGATGAGCAGGAGGCAGCCAGGCCCCTGCACCATAATGTGGGGCTGGACTGTGTGGCCTCCCATCAGCATTACAGACCTCCACTTGTGTGCCCCCCACCTTGCACTCCCTGGGCACGAGCCTGCAAAGACAATTCCCTTGGAAAACATAGAGCACACAGAGCAAGCCATCCCCAGCCATTTTCATACCTATATGTATATCCTTCCAGTTCCCTTCCTCCTTCCTGCTGCTCAGTGACAGCATATTCACACAACAAAAACAGTGGCTTCTAAAATAATTTCCAGCTGAATTGTAGACTGCAGTGGTCTTTATTACCAATAACATTAGAGAAAAATGGAAATGAGGAATTGCACAGCTCTGCCCTGTTTATGACTCCTTTTCTTCCTTTCTCATTTAAATGATGTACACAGAACATTTATTTGTTTGGAGGAAAGATTGTGGATTACTGGTGCAGCATTCTGATAGATATTTTAACATATTCAGAGAAGAGAAAATTCATTCTCACAAATAGACATCTTGGATTTCTTTCTTATTTCTTGCCAAATTCAGTGCAGGCAAGAAATAAGTGCAGGCAAGAATAAGACCCACCTCTGCACATGTGTCTTCCTGTATTTTTGACAATTAAGCTATTTTCTCACATGTGCCAGTTTGCTCAAATTTCTTTCTTTATCTGTTTCCTCACTAATGGTTTCTGAATTATCAAGCCGTTGCCTTTTTGATGGTGCACAGAGTCTGTTTGCGCCAGCTTTAGTTTAAGTTACCAGGAGTGATTCAGCTGCAGTACGAATTTCCTCCACCTTACCTTACTTTACAGCTTGAATTAGACCCTTGGCATTCTCAATTATCACATACTCAACAGCCAAGGAGTTTTGGGCAATGTTTTTAATCTTCATAATATTTAATAAAGTAATCATGTGCATATAATTGTGGTGTTAAAAATACCAATCCTTAATCCATCCCAGTACTTCAAAGTACCATATAAAATATATTTTCCTAGTAGCTGCGGAAGCAAATATGTCAGTGCATAGCCATGACTAGCTATGTAGTCTATAATGACATCTAATACAAAACAGATATTCTTCAAATAATTCATTAAATAATTTGACCTAATTCATCCCGGCTAAACAGACTTAGTTTAGCTCAATCCTGCTGTTAAGCTTTCTTCAAAATTCTCATTAGCACCAATGGAAATTCTAGAAAGAGCAGATAAATCAGTCTCTCATTATAGGACAGATAAATAACACTTTCGGTTTATACTTGTAGCTAACAAATGTAATCAAATTACTTAAAATATAAACACTCAAAGCCTGTTCTGTGCCCTCAGGGAACCCCTTTATCCCACTGCAGTAAAGCTGCATATAGCAGGATATATTCCACTAATACAGTCAAAAATATATGGGTGTATAAGACTAAACAGCTTAAAAAAAATCATACTGTAAATGATGTGATTGAGTGAAACTGTATGTATATTTTTAAGTCTTCAGAATAGTTGAAGTTTTAACTTATTTCAAATTTTTAAGTTGAAATCTATTCATATTTGGAAATTTTGTACAACCTTGTAAAGTTAAATACTATGTCACTGTAATTTATTTTTGTTGTCATATATTGACACATGCTCATTTATATATGAAGTGTACTGTTTATCAATTGCTTCTAAGGCAGCAATAAAAACATGAAAGTTGTTCTCATTTTCCTGTCATAGCTGTCATTTATATCCACTACATTATTTTATTAATTGTAATTCTGTGCCTTACTAAAACATATAGTGTACTGAGTTCTTTATGTGTCTTCCAGTTCTCAGTGAATACATGGGCTATTCTTGCCTGTACAGCTGTGAGAACCTGGGGATACACTTTGCAGAAGTCCTGGAAAGACATTGCCACTTCAGTGCATCACCCCAAGAGGACATCAGAAAGTGAAGGGGAACAAAAAGTCAGAACTCCTCTTTTCCTACAAAGTTTGGTTTTACTTTTTAACTGAAAGGTTTACACATCATACCACGTGTCCTTTCAGGCTCTCTGAAATGAGGGGCATTCAGACCTCTTGCAACAAGGAATGCAGGTAGAAGTTGCAGAGCACCTTAAAAAAATCAGTCCCACTGTTGAGATTTGGTTCAGTAAAATAGCACTTCTCCAGTTTCCCTTCATCTTGAAGGAAAGGCTTTAAAACTTTCCTCTACAAACACAACCTGTAGAGGTCTTAAGTACTTTCCTCACCTTGTATGCTATGAGATGTACCTGCAAATTCACAGCCACTTGGAATGGTTGCACATGTCCAGCTTTTTCCTTGGTCCAACACAAAGGCCATGTGTGTAACAGGGTGCAAATATATGTTCCATACATCAAGGACCATTAGTTACTACGAAATGCAGTAATCTACAGACATCAAGTGTCATATCTACAGCCACTATAAAACAGAGGGCATGGGAGAAATTAAGTTAACTGGAGGGGTTTCCTACAGTGATTCAACTTCTTTTTCTCCTTGCTGATCTGAGGAACATAAATGTAAAGGGAGCTGGAAACAATAAATGTCACTTTATATGATGTTCTCTGCAATAAAGTGCTAGAGGTAATAGATAAAATATAAAAACACAAAGACAAGGCCCTGGACATTGACCACACATGATAGAAAAGGGAAACAAATGTGATATAGGGTTGTTTGCTTTTTATAGTTACTGCAAAACTGGGGGGGTTTTTTTGTTGTATGTCATTTGGCAGTTGTTTGTGTCATGAGCCTTTCTTTTCCATCACTACCTGTGGGTGCCAATGAATAGCCCAATTACGGAAGGACAGCGTCCCCTAAAGGCACAGACCAGAAGAGATATCCTAGGTTAGGGTGAGGCCTCCCAGGATGCTTTGTTCTACCATGCCAATGTACCCCAGCTCTGTTTCCCTGACTGGCCCGTTGATTTCCCTGCCCCTTTTTCCCGTATATGTCAAGGTCCCGCCTATGTACCGCCCCTGTCCCTGATGCTTTCCCCGCCCCATAAATAACCTTGGACCCTCTTCTTCCCGCCCGCGACGTCTTTTGTCCCTGGCATCCTTCATGCGCGGGGCTGAAATAAACCTGTGCCGTGGAATTCCACACAGGGACCCTTCCTGGCTCTTTGCCGTCGATCTGTCGGAGAAGCTGTCCGGAGCGTGTGTGTGAGTGCAGTGCCTGCCGAGCGACTTTCTGCTGGAGTCCGTTCGGGAGGTCACAGCACCCCACCAGAACACACCCCGGAATCTGACAACTGTCAAATTTCACCTGTCCATTTTCCTTCCTTTCATTACAGGATGGAATAGATTTATTGTCACCCTTTCAGGAATGATTATGAACTGTGGATCACAGAAAAACTCAAGCAGCTGGAGCACAGCTGGATGCAGTGAGCAGCTGGGGGTGCCACTCCTCCAGCCCCAGCCGGCTGATCTACAGCGAGCTGCTTGTGCCAGGCTCGGGAGGGAGATGAGCGGCAACACACACCCGGGTTACAGCCGAAAATGGTAACTCTCCACCCAGATTAGGAATGCCTTCACAGCTGAGACAAACTGGCCTATTTATGCTGTAAGAGATGAAATAAAGAGGGAGGAAAATAAAGAGGGGGAAAAGGGAGCTTGGGGTTTTCTTGCAGTGCTTTGTATGGCTGAAATAAGTTTGCTTGGCACAGTCTAAAAGAAGGCCTGGTTATTGGGATGACAGTAGTGAAAGACCTGTTGAAAAGTCTTGTTGCTGCATTCAAAGGTCAGTTGCTTCAAATAAGACTTAAGCAGTTATAGATTAAAATCCTGGATTAAAGTTTCAAAGGTGCTTTTAAGCAGTTCTAAGGAAACTCTTGATTGGGACTAAAGTAAACTCCTGATGCATGTACCTTGAAGTTGTGTAGTCCAACTCCTGTTCAAAAGCCCCAATAAAAATCCTTATGAAGCTATTCATTCCAAATTCCCTGAACATCCTCAACCTTCTTCTTAATGCAAAGGGCTCTGTGCTGCACTCAATATAAATATTCAGGGTGCTTTATCAAATAAAACAATAAGCTATCCCCATGGCCTGTATCCAGTTACAGCTGCCACTATGGCAGCTAAACACATCTGGTTGCTGCAAGAAGAAAATGTAAAATCACAAACACTTTCCTCCAGCCAGCAAGCTGTTTCCTGATGATGCTTTCAAAATGGAAATTTACTTCTGCTTCATTGTACAAGTATCCATATGCTGGTTTTTTCAGTATTTGTGTCAGACAGCTGATACAACTCTTCACAGCTTTTTGGCTGTGCTACTTAATACAACTAGATGTGAATTCTAGTGAGTTGTTCATATCTTCTCTGAAGCTGTTTATTCTGCCATGAAGTAGTATGTCAGTAGGGAAGCATGGGAAGTTGTTGGCTTATTCTAAAGGTTTAACAGCAATATTTTGTTTCTTCCATTCAGCTGGGGTCAAAGAAAAAGTAGTACAGTTCCTAACGCTGCTCAAACAGAACCTGAGAGTATGTTAGTCTGTTTCTCAAAGTTACCACACACTTTCTTACAGTTCCTTCAGCAAGGATTGGCATTATCGTTAAGTAAGTAGACCTGCAGCTCTGAAATATGGTGGATAAGTATCTTTTTGTAGCTATGAAGTATGGCTACTTGGCAGATTTTTACATGGTTTAAATTAAAACGTGCTTAACTTGGAGAAAGAAAATACGGGATTTTTTTCCCCCAAAATATCCATTGGGGATACAGAGCAAGAGCAGCACCAAAATCTCCAGTTAATATGATGCAATCGAAAAACCTCAGTTTTATTTTCTGTGCTTTTTGCAGTTTTAAAGATTTGTCATCTTGATTGTAGCCAATCTGAAAGATAATTACCATAATGGCAGTTCTACAGAAAACAAGCTGGGAGGGATCTTGCAGAGTATGAATGTGCCTTGCTTTTGGATTATTTTAACAGAATATGAGAACAATTGCAATAGTCCCTTGGATTTATTAATTATGTGATAAAAAGATTTTAGAAAGGAGGAAATAATTGCCTTTTGCTTCTCCTGTCTATAACAATAAAAGGCTACAGATGCTGTGGAAACAGCACATATTTTTTTCACTGCATGTGCCAAGCTGTGAAGATTGTGAAGATTTTGCTAAATATCTTTTCCTCTTGATATACATGAGGACTGAGGGCAGGGCAGGAGCCCTCAAACACAAATCCAATCCATACAGGCAAAAAGTCTGTACACTGCTTTAACCATAGCAGTGTTCCCTGTGGAAACTTAGTGGAAAAACAGGGAAAAATGAGAAGTGGATATAACTGTTAACAAGAGAGATCTACTGAGCACAGAGAGAAGGATGATATGGAGCAACAACAGGTGTATGCATACTTAAGGTTTTATTATGTTTTTTCTTATTCAGAATTATTGTAGCTGTATAGTACAAAAATAAGTCTGAGCCCTCTGCCTTGCTTTTGAAGCTGTGCATTCTTTGCCAGCATCTTCCCTTGTGAGAATAAACACCATTATCTTGATGAAACAGAGGGAAGGGGGAAAAGAAGAAGGGATGGTGCATGGAAGAAAATAATCTCCGGCTTTCACAGATTTCATTTTAAGAAATACTATCAGATTCAGTAGCTGTTCTTTGACTTAAAATGTAATGAAATTAATTTTTCCTAATTCTCAAGCCTAAGTCTGATCCCTCCTGAATAGGAATATGTTTTGCTTGAGTGATTTGCAAGACTAATAGAACATATAGAATGTCCAGCCCTTACATACTATTATTTTTAGGCAAATAAGGAGAATGACTAGATAGCAGATGGTTAGTTGAGACAGAATATCTCCAATGGAAAGAACTATTTAATTGTAATAAAAATTAACTGCAAAGTGTACGTGGAGACCAGGTCTATTACATCACAGAGTGGTTCTGTTACAGAAAGCAAAAGAAAATAACATCTTGTCTTCAGTCTTCTGAGCATTCTCATAATTTTTTGAGTGGTTTGAATTCTCTATCTGTCAATTCAGGGTATTGTTAACCTTGTTTTGAATGCCTTTTCCAGAGGAGACCAAAAAGGAAAGGAGCAAAAGCAATCTCTCAGCTGCTGCAGAGTAGAGCATGGAACACCAGTGAGGCTAAGTGAGTGGTCTAACAACAGCTGACTTCCAGTTGCTGGTAGTTTCTTGTCAGAAGACTTACTTGGACCTATCTGACTGGCAGATCATCTAATCTACATGTGATCACTTTCTTCAACAATTCCTTCATATTGTAGATATTCATCATTTTAATGACATAATAATAAATTTTTAAAAACTTTTAAACCTGGCTTCCAGCTATTGTTACCTATTAACAACAGCCCAGTACTACACCACAGAATGGTTAAAGCAATGGATTAGACAAATTTTGGGTAAGTTAAATTTGCTATCAGTTCATCTACTATTTTTGGGAAGTGACAGAAACAGAGCAAAGTTCTTTTATAAACCTGGGATATTTTGAGCTAACTGAGCTGAAGAAAGGACAGCCAAAATTTAGGGAAGGTGAGGGAAATTAAATTTAACTGGAATGGTTTAATCCTGAAAAGTTTTGACTTCTTTCCTGCTATATGAAGATGCCTAGGGAGATTCTTGATGGATTACATTTTGAAGCTGCTTTCAAGATAGGACAGTGACTCCAAATGGACAAGGTAAAATTAAAGCCCAAGAATGAGAAGCCATGATGCTTTTCTACACAGGGGCTGCCTGCCAGCTTTTGTGCCTGCCAGCACAAAGAGGACTGGCTCTTCTGCTGAGCCCATTCCCTTGCAAGGAGGGGACTGGGTTATGTCGGCATTTTTTGTCATCAGCCACAAGTGTGTCAGATGGGAGGAGGATTATATGCCATACAAGGACATAATCTCTGGTTATGTGCCATACAAGGACATAATCTCTGATTATGTATGTATAAAGACTATACAGACCATTATTCTGTCATAAGGAACAACACAGATAACGTCACAACTGATAAATGTCTGCAACACCTGGCAATAGAGCACACCCTATCAGCACCTCCTTACTCACAGAGCACAGCAGTTGCAACTCTTCTTACATGCTTTAGAATGATTATCACTGGTAAATGGTTTGTTGCTTGTGGTTTAGCTTTTCTAGGACATGTAATACTAGAGTCAAGAATTATCCAAATAGAGGAGGTAAGTGATGAATCATTCAAGACAATCAAGGAGAAAAGGTTGTGAAACTCCAGATGATGCTGAAGAGAGCATCAGTAGAAATGAGTATTAGAAGCATTGATTTCTTCTATTGCCAATGAGCAAAGCTTGAAAACAACTGAATCAAATGCTTTGGCTGGCAGTAGGAAGGTTCTGTTTGGGATCATGATGTAGCTTTACATTCAGTAAACGCACACCCATAAATTCCAGCTAAAATCCACAAGGATGTTCAAAGACCTGAGGATGTAATGATGCAATATTCAGTGATGTATTATGTATTGCTTATAAGAGTATAAGTTGTTTCACACTTCAGGTGAGCTTCATCTGGACTGTTACACAGTGACTCATCTAATGAGGATATCTAATAACAGCCCTCATGAAAGAAGCTGTTTGCCTCAATCAGCTATAGGCATCTCAACAATTAGCTCAGAATATTTCTGTTGCAGATATTTCTAATTAAAAGTTAGGATTCATCTTACCATTAGTTGTAGATGGGAAAAATCACCGCATACAAGGAACAGGAGCATTTTCCCATCCGTTTGTTTTCTTAGGTTCTTGTTGCCAATACTCCATAGACACAAGTAAGCTTGGTATATGAAGTCAGTGGCTGCTTGCTTCAGGAAAGCCCTAGATTGAAAGCTAGATGGCTTCAATAAGGTGTCAGTGTGCTCAAGCACATCCATAAGCCCTGCTGGTTGTATACTTGCTTTCAAATCAGACCTTGCTCACATCTAGCCAGCTTGGTTAGATGAAGAGAAGGTAGGTCATCCAGCAGTGGGCTGTGTGCTCCCCAGTTGCAGTGCTTCACATAAGTTTCTCTGGAAACTCCTATGCCACTTTCAGCATCCCTGTGTTAGGTAAAACTCTTACATTCAAGCCTAAATTACCATTTTTAAGTGTCTTGTATATGTGCAAGTAGAACATACAGAGTTATATGAGATTACAAACTCTGTTTTCAGTTACACCTGTGGGATACGAATTTGATCATTCCCAAAGTTTGGCCCATGTTAAGCTCTGAGGCTTTGGTGTGACACTAATTGTTAAGAAGGGGATAAGGCTAATTACAGCAAAGTAAACTGACCTAGTAAGAGAAATCAGATCCTTTAATCCTGTAAACATACAGATCAGTTAACTGCTAACACAGTTGTTAGCAATTGCTCCCTCCCTAGTGGAGGGAGAGGCAGATGGCTATGTAGTCTCAAAGACTGTTCCAGTTTCACAGATAACATCTCACAGAAGTGAAGCAGCTTGCCCAGGATCCTAAACCAAGCTGGTGGCTGTAGCCCTGCATGCCAGCTAAAGGAGAACCCAATGAGGCACATGCTCTGGCCTTTTGGGTTTTGTACAAATAGGTGTTTTGTGAAGAAGGAAATAAGCGGCCCTAACTGGAGAAAAGTGTGTGGGAATGAAGTAGTTTTTCCCAGTAAGAAACATACTGACCAAAACTATGTTGGAGTTCCTACCGTTAAAATCACTGAGCGGGGGTGTAGCTGTCAGTACCAAGCAGCCTGTAGTGAATAGCTGTAGAAAAACCCCAGAAGGAAATAGGAAATCAGAGGATGCAGTTCTGGAGAACTGCAGAGCTGTTAGCCATGCAACTGGAAAAGACAGTACTCAGCATAATGAGCTTTTGGACTTGGGGGACTGTGTGGTCTCAACAGCAGCTTTAGCCTGCAGAAATGTTGCAAAGGTGAAGAGTCACTGCTTTGACCTTCTAAGAAAAAAGAAAGCAAAGAAAAATTTATATTGATTATCAGGGAGAAGGTGAAAGACTGCCTTTAAAAACATTCTTGATCTTGGACTCTGGCTTATACCAGAAGGCAAGAACTTGTAGTTTGCTCAGAACACACAAAAATCAGAAGTCAACCAGAATTACTCTCTGCAGTATTGAGCTCAGAAAGGCTATTGGCCAGATAAGCAGGGTCTTCCCCCTGAACTTATACATTGTATTTAACTATTCCTTCCTCTCTGTAAATGTTTACTTTTAGCTTTATAATGTTTACTTATAATGCATTCTTTGGGCATAGGTGTTATGGACTTCTTTGTGTTAATATTACCACAACAGCAAGAGACAGTGCATTTTTCTGTTTTGTTTTCATATGATTAACAGAGAGCAGCAAAAAATTGAAACAAAAATATTCAATTTTTAATCATACTTGGAAACTCGTTTTTGTATGCAAATGTATATGTGAGGGTGTTTTTGCAGGATAACTCCAAAGCCTATGGTATCATTTAGTGCATGTCAGTATTTATTAAGGCTGGGCACTCCTACCCACAAAGCATTAGCCACCTCATTACACATGCATTAAGAGAACAGGTTTTGGTAAGAGACAGCATCACATGCCTTCCTTGATAAATGGCATGTGCCTTGGGAAAAGTCCTGTCAAATATGGGAAATGTACGGCAGATGTCTGGGAGCTGCTCTGTGTGCAGCCTGGTGCTGCTGATTAAAACTCCACTAAATTGTATTAGCAAGTAGGTTTGCTATTGCCAACAAGAAATGAAATCTTTCAGAATCAGACACCTATGACAATATCCAGAGCAGCAGTGTTTATATGTGACAGGGCAGAGGAGCTATTCCATTTCAGTAAGGAAGAAATCTACGCAAGCCTCGTGGCAGGCAAGGTCTGACCTTACAGAAACACTCTGACAACCAGTAATGTAAGCAGGCTTCCTCTGAGCATTTTGGGAAGAATGGTAGCAAGTGAAGGCAAGCTGTGCAATTTGCACACCCTATTTGCAGTTATGCCTATGCACCACAGTGAAGGCATTTGCTTATTAACAGCACAACTGAGATAAGAATTTGGCTGTGGGACTCAAGTGGAGACCTCTGCAAGCAGCCACAGGGAGAGGATGGCATGACAAGGAGAGCGTGCTGAGTTTCACAAAAGCCTCCCAGCAGCCATGAGTGAGGCAATGGGGACTGTCTGCCTTGTCTGATAAGGCACAATGCCTTAAATAAACAAAATAATGCTCTTGTCAAGCTATAGTAGCACTAGCTTTACAAAACTCAATAGTGAGAGAATTAAAACTCTGTGCCATTTCTTTTCAATCCCTGAGGCTAGAAGATTTGGCTTAAAGCAGAGTCATCTACTGATTAGCACAATATTCTGAGGTAACATTTGGAAACACGTCATTTTAATTGTACTCCTGAAGCTGAATCCCTCCATTTTTAATGGAATTAGACCTCAGACTCTGTCCCCATTTCCCATGTTACTTACATTGAAATCTTTTGCTACCTGCATCTTGAAATATTTGATCTTCATGGATTAAGGAATCTTGGCCCCTTCTGCATAAAAACTCCTACAAATTTCTGGGGGAGATTTCTCTTCACAGGGTAATGCAAAGAGATGCTGATTCATTAATTTTTTCAAGGTTCAGTGCTTCTTATTATTCCAGCAGTGCCCAGCTGTGAGCTCCGTTGTTGACTAGATGCACTTAGTATATTCCAGCTTCAAATTTGGGGGAGTAAAACTGACCTTGCAACACAATTTGAAATTGTAATCTTAAAAGAAGTCTAGTGCAGAAAACTGCTTTTCATGTACTCAGAAAAAACATTCTTTTCCTCTACTCTGATCGAGGGGATTTTATTTATTTATTATTTTTCAGTGTATGGATATTGTAGCCATGACAACAGTGGGTGCCTAGATGAAAAGTGTGGAGATGCAACAGACATGCCAGAAATATGTTATTTGACATGATAAAAGACTCCTTCAAGACCTTTGAGTCACAAAACCAAAGTCCTTTAGAGGGTATTTTAACTCATATTATTTTCAGTGTAAGAGAGGCAGGGTAAGATCCACAGCAAATGAATGGAAAAAAATCCCCAAACCTTTACTCAATCCCTGTCTGCATTCCACTTTCTAGGACCTTGACTGGTACATTACAATTACAGCACTCAGTTTAAGAAATAAAAGTGAGATTTTTCTTTCCATCTTAAAATAGCAAATAGTTTTAAAATTTCAGTTTCAATAAAATGTAACAACATAAATATCTTTGCAAAAACCCTAATAGGAAGGAGGGAAGGAAGGTCTGTTTCCTCAGCCCCTAGCTAGATATCCTTCCAGCTGGAATTTAGGACCAAGGACAAAGGGACCTCATCAATTTCAGTGGGAATCTTTTTCTTGTGTTCAGTACTTACTGGTTCTGGCCCTCAAATTGTATTCTCCTATACCTGGAATCATAATACAGGCATTCTAAATTGTTCCAAGCTCCTGGGAGCCTTAGCAGGTTTCCTGATTTAGCCCTGTGTACCCTCATGTGCATATTAGGGTAGGACACCTTCAGCTAATTGCCACACTGTCAGAACAATGAGGAAGTTTTGGGTTACTTACAGGTTTCTGATGCCATTGCCCCATTACTTGGGGGCTCACCGTGGAGGAGATCCCTTGGCTGATTTGGTTGCAAATCCTGTTGTAAAGCCAGAGCATAGACACAACACACCTCATTTTCCTGGTCCATCCATCACACATAGATGAGCTTTTTTATCTCTCCCTGGTGAGCAAGCTCACAAACAGAGCGTACAACACTGTGTCCATGGTGTAGGTTCAAAGTAAGGTTGACGCTGAAGCTGTGGTTTGGTTTGCATTCAAAACCAAGGTATGACTTTCAAGTGTGCTTATTTGCAGTGGAATTAACTCCATTGTGAATGATGGAAACCTCAGCCTCCATACCCGTGGCAAAGGAGCCTGGCAGTTCCCTATGCCTTCGCCTACCCATGTGATCCACAGAAGATTTGCAGATTTGCCCCTTGCTACTGCATGTAATGCTTGAGCTGCAGCACAGAATAAACAATGCCAGGCATCAGATGATCTGTGCATCTGATCTGTGATGCCAGGCATCACAGAGCCCTGTGCTCTGGGGAAGATGATTCCTCTGTCACTTTTGGGTTTGTGTTGCCTTTCCACACCGACCACATGACGCTTTTCCAGAAATGTCATTTTCTCTGTCTTACCTTGTTTCAAAGAGTGTTCGAGGGCTCTAAGGGAATTTGTGATCAACTGAGACAAAGTGATCAGAGCCAGAATGAAGAAGTTCCTAAGGTACTCTACAGGTCAGAAATTGTGGGTTTTGTACAAGATTTCAATAAACCAAATTTTTATGTTTTGTGTTTATAGACTAAAGAGGTAAAATCAGTCATTTTTCACTGTTGCAAGACCTAGTATGTTCCTTGCAGTGACTGTAGGGATGATTTGTTCAGTCCAATACTTAGTCCAAACACTTTCCATTTCAAGTGAGCCACAGAATTAAATAACCATTAATTTTGGAGGCTTTAGCATGAAAATAAACTTTAAAAAAAGACAGATTTGCTCAAATGCAGCAAAATCTGTAAAGTACTAGGCAAACATAAATCCATATATATACAGCTAACCTTAAAATCTGTATATATTTTATAATTTAGGAGATGATTCTTTACATGCAAGCCAACAGTGCCATCCACTGATTTTTTGTATGTTTTCACACATATATTCTTCAAGATGTTCTAAAACAACAGGTGATCCCAAAAGCATTTTAAGGATGCTTGTTTAAAAGGAAAGAATCTTCTTGAATGATGTTTCTTGATGATTTGTTAATCATCAAGAAACAATCAACAATTAAAAAGATCAACAAATAATAAAGAAAAAAGCCTATTTTGTGTTCTGGTTGGATTTTTAATGGATTAGTTCCTTGTATCTGCATGGAACTTCTCAGCTTTTGCAGGAAGCTAACCTATATTAGCTAGGCACTTCCTCATACTCACCTTCCAAAAATTCCAATATTAAGAAAAAGGTCAGATGGAGCTGACAATACTGGTTACGAAATATTAACCCTTATTCATTTATCAAAGGACCCGAATTTGAACGACTATCATGCATCACTCTTTCTACCTGTTACATACTCTAGAGGGCACCCAGAAACCTGTACAAAATGACTCTGAAAAAATCTGTTAATTCACTCTCTCTCTGAGGGGAAAGTGTTTTGATCCAGGATATACAATCAGTGTCTGCACTACCAATGGAAACGTCATGCATTAGCACTCCCAGAATTAGGGACTTTTAAAAATATTTATGTATATTTAAAGGCAACCAGGAGGTAGGAGAAATTATTTACTTAACAGTTGGTTTTTAAGCCTCTGATGTTTGTGTTTTCAAATTGTGTTCTGTAGCTGTTACATGCTGGAATCCTATTTATTTTTGTTTGGTTTGCCTTTTGATTGCTTACATAAAGGTACCAATTACCACATACGTATTTGAGATGCAGATCTATTTTTCTGTGGTCAATCATATTTGCTGTAACTGCTCTTCTCAAGCATCACTTCCTAATTGCCTTTTGGAATTTTGGTAAATTTCTATGTTGTTCAGATAAACATGTTTTGTATGCCATAGTAGTAAGCGTGAGCATTCTAAAACTGACATAAAAGTAAAAATTTTAAATATTCTATAAAGAAATTATGTTAGAATAATGTTGAGGGAGGGTAGGAGGAAACAACATAACCACCCTTCCTCCCAAGAGTCAAAGAAAATCACTTCTCTAATAACCCTTTAGCGAAGTAGTTGTTTTCAATTAAGTGTTTTTTCTG
This sequence comes from Gymnorhina tibicen, assembly GCA_013399875.1. NCBI lineage: Eukaryota > Metazoa > Chordata > Aves > Passeriformes > Artamidae > Gymnorhina > Gymnorhina tibicen. The sequence goes on from VXAZ01009477.1 coordinate 5,748,842, forward strand.
TAAACCTCAACAGCAACGACTAGGTGGCACTGCATGATCATTTGAGAGAAAAAAAAATATTATAAGAAAGCAAAGAAAGCATGAAAATATACCAATATAGTTAATATCAGAATTTTTTTAAAAATGAGCTCAGTAAAAATTGATTAAATATGTTCTATTAAATTCACTTGTAGTCCCTAACAATAAATATATAGCTATATAAGTATCTGTATCTATATATCTATATATACCTTCACCATGTACACTCACCAAATAAAAGAGTATGCAATGTTAAATGGTATTTATTCCTAAATTCTACCTTCTGGACAAATAAAAACCAATAATTTATCTCTTTGGTAAATCAGTTCTTGATCATGGTTCTTGATGCAAAAGACATGACACAAGGGAAATAAAACTTGTAACAGAACTACTTAATATTGTTCCTCTGTTTTTTTTTTCAAAGGCAGAACAACCAGGAGTTAATCATGAGGGGTCAGTGCCATCTTAGGGTTTTTCACTCTAAGCAAAATACACTCATGTTACTACAGCCTCTGACACCCTATTGTCAGCTCTCCAGGTGCCCATGCAAGAGAACTTCTGAGACATGGACCTGAGCAGGGTGATCCGAACACCTGTTCCACAGAATGTCTCTCTTTTTAAAGGCCATGTAAACCAATGCACCGCCAGACTCCTAGAAGAAAGGACTGGAGGGAGAGGTTCACCTTTACCTTTGCTGGAGGGAGTCAGAGTCCCCTGTGCTGGATTTCCTTCCCTCCCAGTGCAGACTGGCTATGCCCCAGGCTCAACAAGTGGGCAGGAGCTGCCTCCTTCCTCTCCTGGCTCCTACTCTTCTCTAACTGGTGGCCAGTGTGTTGCCCTGGCCATACTGACTGGCCATATTGACCTTTACCATGTTTCCTGCGTGTTTAGCCAATTCCTGCTCTGCAAAAGCACTGTACTGCTGCTAACTCTTGTCTGTACACAAGGGCATGCCCACTTTGGTTAGAAAGCTGTCCTCCAGGAGGATGAAATTCTGAATCCCATGTGCATGGATACACCTATCTCAGAAACTGGAAACTGTTGAGATTATTACCTCAAGCTTTGGGTTTTCTGCTTGTTTGGTTTAGGCAGCTTTTGTTTACTATTATAGGACAATGAATTACCGTTTCAGAAGCCTTCACCTCACAACAGAGGTTGCATCATTTATGTGGGCCACTGACATCAAGAAAGATCTTTTTTTTCTGCTAGTACAAAATAATTTAATTGCAAAAATATACTTTAGTATATTGCTTCCTTCAGGATTCACTAACCCAAAACTAATAGCCTCTAGCCTATATAATCTTTCTTTCTGCCCTGGCAGGAAAGGATCATCATTTTTTCAACCTGCTTTCCCTGTTAAACCCAAATGACAAATAAAAGCACTATAACTTCTCAGCAGTCTCGCCATCATACCTGGGGTTTTTCACATTTATTTCCAGGTATGAATTTTTTTTCATATAATTTTAACAGAAAAAGAAAACTCTTTTAGTAAGAGCCAAGAAGTGGAAGAACAAAAGACTGAGAAAAAGAGAAGCTTTAGGGTATACAAAAAGAGGGATCAGAGAAGAAGCCTAAGAAGGGAAAACTGGGGAGCAGAAAGAGAAATACAGCGATTTCTAAAAGCTGCAGTACTGACAGCTTCCATCAGTTTGGTGTTATGCTGCACTGTTTTCCTAATTCTCCACTATCTGGAGTTGGATGGTTATATGAAATTTCCTATTTGTGTGGTTGAGGGGAGAGAAAATTGATTCAAAATCTATGAGCTATATTTGATTAATAGTAATTATTCTAAATAAATTGCTAGTTTAGCCGTATTTATTTATTTAGATACAGACGAAAAGAACGTTAACATTGAACAGTAAAGAGACCAATATAACCTTTCCTGAGTGCTGTCCTGCTGACATCACTGGCAATACTAACAGGGAGATTGATTCCCAATTTCAGCATTAGATTTTTAATTCGGTGGCTAAGCCTAGCTCCACTTAATTAGTTTGCTGTATCAATACATGTGAAAGACAACCCATGCCTGCGGACTGTTTCTTTTTCCATTATGCTACTTTGCTAATCCAACTATGAAGAAAAGCCTAACAAATGCATATGAAACAAAGTGAAACAGGCATGGTTAGTATCATCAGAAATGCACAGCCACGCACAAAGTTTTTCACAGCTTAACTCTGACAACTTCCTGATGAAAGTGTAGCTGATAGAGTCATAATCAGAGATATGAACCTACAAATTTTTCTGTTCAAACATCCACATGCTTGCCTTTACACAAATACTTACACCTTATTTGATTAAAAGGTAAGTGTAAGAGCTAATATATGCATTCTCATACTGGGGCCATCACCCTTACTATCATGGTTGAATTAGTTTTTAATGTTTTTGGTTAAGTGATAGAAAAATTAACTTTGTGCAGGTGTAAAAGTCTACTATGTGTGCTCATTTATACCACATTTTGGGATAAAAATATGAAATTATTAAATCAGCAGTACACTAAAACCTTTGCAGAAATTAATTTTGGGATAACTTAATAATCTGTAGGACTGCTTTTAATTGAAATAAAGTATTTTTCAGTACCCAAATAAAAATATTTTCCTGGAGATTAATCTTGATTTATATTCTAATTACTGTGCTGTGTCACAGTTATCTTCTGTCTTCATTACTCTACCTGCATCCAGCTCCCCATGTAGCAGCACCTTCCCTGTTTCATAGCTGTGAGTTTACTGAGCCTCACCAAGCGTAACTCTAGTGCTTCAGAACTTGCACCAGATGTTGTTTATTGTGCACAAGACAAATTTTTCTTGATTTTTTCAGACTGGCCCAAGGTAAATTTGCAGGGATGGTTTAAAAGACTTTTTATGCATGGGGAAAACTGGTGTTGCTCATTGATGTTAATGCCAAAAGACTGGGGATCGTACAGCTGCCATCCTAGTTGCCTTGGCAGCCTAGAGTGAATGGCTCTGGACTGTAAAGCCATGTTACATCTGTTCTGCCTAAAACAGCTCCAGAAGAATTCAGTGCCAGCCCTCTCATTTTTGCATTTCACCATGCAGGCAGAGCAGAGAGGATCTGCTACCAGTGAGGATGCAAAAAACCTTCCTGCTCTGCCAGCAGGACTGCCAATCTTACAGGAAGGCATTCAACAGCTGCCTCCTGCTTGAAAGTGTGTGGTTGTTTCTGCAGCCCACAGCACTTCATTTAGCAATATGCTGAGTCTCCTGCCTCACAGCCTGGTGTGCCTGGCCCAGCCCTGATCCCCCACCAGTCACAGGGGGCACACAGCTGGTCCTGGGCTGGGAAGACCCTCCTGCTGCTGTTGAGTAAAGAATCCTGCTGGAACCCTGCTCTCAAGGGAACCAGGCTGATGGTCATGCTCTTAAGGAATGCCTGCCACTCCAGGCCTTTCCTAAAGTGTTGTGATCCAAGAAGCAAAGGGAACAGAAAAAAGTTTATGCCATATTCTTTCTACCTAAATTCTTTTTGTCTCCTATTCTAGTTCCTTTCTTGCCTGCTTAATTTTTACCTTTATTTCTGCTATTTTCTCCTTTGTCCCGCTCTATTCTCTGCCACAATATTCATCCATCTTCATCCAAATGTATGCCTGGTTTAAGCTGCTCACTTAAGAGCAATAACAATAATAAAAAAAACCCCAATAATAATAAACAACAGAGATTACTATGACATTTGTGTACCATATAAGTTGTTGCGCTAATAGCCTTTTAGCAGGAAAGAGTCTTTCAACTTATGCTCTTCAGGGAGCTCTTCTTTTCCCCTTTTCCCATATTTTTCAGCCTTTATTGTTTTCTGGTTCTTCCCTGTAGAATCTTAATACAGCCCACAGAGAAAACTACTTGAATATCCTTTGCTGACAGTAGTAATGCAGCCCTGACACAGGCACTGGGACACCTGTGGCAGAGTCAGGAGAGGTGGTAAAGAGTCACAGGTGCAGTTTCACAGCCCTGAAGAAACGGTAATTTCTACGGATGATTTATCAAAAGAGGGAAAAGTAGGTCTGACTTTCAGTGCTTAAACAAGATGTGTAGGCAAAGCACCTTAAAGCTGAAAGTTTATCAGCTGGGTTCTTCGTCCTGAAATCCATGGGAAAAGGTAAGTGTGTCCCTCTGTATTTATATTTTTTTAAAAGAAAAACTAAATTATGTCACTTTTTTTTCTCTGATATTCACCAGTCACTCCTTAATTGTTATCTGCCTGCCAGTGTACATGCATCTCTCTGGAAATGAAATGAAAAATCTTCCTTTCTCCTCTTGTAAAGAAGCATTATCTAAATGCTTCTTGGCAGCTGATGATAAGTACACAGCCTGTAATACATTTCTCCAATTAATTTCAGGCAGAAAGCCAGATGTTACTGCCATTCGGTTTTCCAAACCTATAGGAGCTCTTCGATTCTGGATATCCGTTTTTTGACCACTACAGAGGTGGAAGAAGTCAGCATTAAGTCTTGCCATAAGCATTTGATTGAATAGGAGGTAAGAGAGAAACTAGAGCCTCTGTGCTGATTCTTCTTAAGGTAAGTTTTGCTGTCATTTTAGTGAATTCCTCACGTTTTTCCTGGGTCTTAAGCTACTGTCTCAAGAAATGTATCTTTATATATTTGTTAAAATCAGAATTGTTTAAATGTTTTCGGGGGTATTTTTATATTTTTATAATTTTTAGACAATATTTTCTCTGTAAAGTTATATTTTCACCATAAAGACGTTTTTCAGGAAGCCTTTTGCAAACAGAAATAATTATGGGGTTTTTTTAAACATGTTGTGCATACAGATAATGTTTTACATATTAAGGGTAGGAACCTTTTAACTGGAAGCAAAATGTAGCTTGCTTTATTTCAAACCTAAACACAGGAAGGTCACCAAGTTCAAGAACAGGAATATTATGGAAAAACTTCATTCATGCATATATCTTAAAATATTCAAAGTTTGCTGTGGAGGGAGGAAAATGTTTATAAGCAAATTTTGTTGTTTTATTTTTAAACAAGGAACTGAGCCCTGAATGAAGAAAAATATTTGAAGAGTGAGGAAGTGGCATATAAAGTATGCAAACTGTACATCAAAACAATGTGCTTCTGTCAGTAGAAAACTTCAGGCTGGTGGGTGGGTCTGGAAAGCAATGTGAGAACCTTTGTCACAGCACTTGTAACCGCAGTTTTAGGTAGGATATGTTTTCGTAACATTAGAGAATGTAAATCTATGTGGCCGCTAGCACATGGTGTCTTCACCTAAAGGAGACACATCTACAGCCAAATGTTTCTCTGTCCTTAAACAGTGTCTGTCTTGTTTGGTGCCACTGGCACTACCATGCAGGTACAGCTTTTACACCTCTCTGACAAGCGGAGTCTGAGGACCAGCTAGGGCCCCAAAACAGGGATACAGCCTTAGTTAAGGCAATGAGCGTTTTTGTAAGTATTGTGGTCTTCAGTGACTTGGACACGGGCCTTGGGCTCCAGGCAGTTCTGTTGCTTAATTGTTTGACACCTTTTGACAAGGCACATTGTCTGTCCATTCTTTTATACTTGTAAAAGGGACAAAACAATACTGAGGTGTCAGTGAGGCTGCTGTTGCTGGGGGCCCCTCCTGATTCATGTGTTTGCCAAGCATGCAGAGCATTACATACAAGTTCAGCTGTGCCAACTACCCAGGACCTGCCCAGAAAACCATGACAGACACTAGAATTAAGTTTCATTTTGAACTGTGAAAACACTTTCCCAATCCTTGCAATTGTCAGAAAGAAACTTTATGGTTCTCTACAAACAAAGTCAACAGCTTTATTTTCTTAATTGTCAGCTTTCATCTTCTCTTTATCTGCTTGCTATCTTTCTCTCTCATAACCCAAGTTCTTCTTTAGAAGCTGCGTGAAAGACCCAGTAGGCATAGTGTTAAAGTTTGGCGTATATTCACTGGCATGCACCTAATTTCTGAGGTAATAGGGTATTATCCCATATACTGGGATTATGATTCTCCTCAGAATCCCCTGCCTGGTGGTTTTCCCTGCAGCTGACAGCAGCCAGTAGAGCAATGAAGTTGCTGTTTCTGGCTGAGGACAAGAATCGCATGTTTTTCGATAGTATAGTTATTGTAGACACATTCTGTTCTATTTCTGGCCATTTGTGCTGTCTGATGGGACTTTACTGGGAATTCTGCCTCTGCCTTTGAAATGCAGAACATCATGTAAAGACCAAGTTGATACTCTAATTGGTTTATGACTCTTTCTGTCTCCATAAAATGAGTGTTATCTCTGTACGGGCTACCATAAAATTTAATAATATCCATCTGGTATTCTGAGGATGTTTTATATCACATGAAAAACTGCCTATCCAAAGTAACTGCCTTAACTTACTCCACAGGAACTCTGACAAAACAGTATGTTAGGCAGTATTTCAATAAATGGGTTTGAAATAATGACCAGGAAGTAACATAAAGGCTGAAAATTAAAGACAAATTTATAGAGATTTATCATTTAATCTCTTAAGGGTTTCTGTGCTAGAGAAATTATTCACCTGGCAAAATATCCACCAAAGAAAAAAAAGGTATTAGGAGATTTTCTCTTTCTTTCCCTCCATGTGTAAAGGTATAATTCTGAGCAGTTATAATGACAGTGCAGACCTTTATGTTTCTCCATAATCTGGCTTTTTCCTGAGTCCTTTGAGTGCCTTCGCTGAGGTGTGATTCTCTTCTATCTTGATCAACAACTCAATTTAAGTTTAAAATGCTTAGTATTTCTGTATGCAAGAATTTCAGTGCCTGGACCATCACAAGTACTGAGGCATAACACATCTAACAGAACCAAGAAATCAAATATTGTATCACAGGATCTGAGAGCACTGAAAGGGCTTGCCCAGTATTGAACTTTCAAACGAAGGAAAGTGTACTTACTGAACACATTTCCTTATATTAAAACTAGTCTGTTTGCTTCTTTGCACTTCTACAACCTTGGAGTGATGCATTCCAAGATACATTCTTAAGTCACATGTATGGCTTTCAGTCTTAAAGCCCCATTTTGGTAATGGGGATAGGATTAGAACTTGTTACAGCTAAGTACCCTGTGATCCTTCAAAATCTAATGTTTCATTTCCAGCATATGGTGTCTTCTCCTCTGGAAAGATTGCATTACATACAGAAACCAGAGTTCTGGCTTCTTAATATTGAGAACCTCTGCAAGATTCTTCTTCAAAAAAGCTATTGTACTTGGCGACTCATTTTCCAAGAAATAACATTTGGATGCTGCTTTGGGCAGTAGAAAACCATTCCAGTATTGCTATCCTAGGCATGACTTTTGGCGGGGCAATGATTTTAATGCATAATGCCTTCTACTTATATTTCACCAGTGTTAGGCTTCTACTTATGTCCTGCACAAAAACCAACAAACAAAAAAACCCTCCAAAAAACAACAAAAAACCAGACAAAAACCCACAAACAATCAAGAAAAAAATAACCAAAAATCCAAACAAAATCCTATGTTCTCTGGCTCTTCCACTGTTGTGATTTTCTAGACAGTGCTACTAAATATGGCAATTGCATATATTATCTTTTCCTGAAAATAGGAAAAACCAAAATCTACTTTCCTCTCTTGACTCTTTGTAACACTGGGAGAAATGTTGAAACAAAACACCTCCATGCAGGTGCTTTTCTTGTAGGGCATTAGTTCTTACCATATTTGTCTAAACATTACGATAGAATCATTTCATAGTTGGAGGAAAATTATTTGCACCTGCAGTTAAATTAGTTCATGTAGTGCTAAAGATACAAAATCCACCGATATGTGATTCAGTAAATGATCAGTGCACAGCCCTCTGTGGAGGGTTAAAACCAGGATTGTAAGTCCAGGGGATCTCACACACAGTCTGATAATTGAAATGGAGGGAGTTCTGTAGAGATGGAGCATGTTCAGTATCTGTTTCATTTTCTGTGGTGAAAGCTCTGTAGGAAAAATAAAATCAAAAGGAAATTTTCCCATTCAATTTCTAAATCAATCTTGTCACAATTTGTGGGTGTCTTTCTGTTGCTTTGGTTTGGGGTTTTTTTTTTTGGAGGGGGGAGGGTGTTCAGGTCTTTTTAAACAAAATATATTTTCTGATTTTTCTGACTGTCCTGTAGCTTCTTATACTGCTTTTGCTACTTCTTGGTATATATTGCCCTTTCTTCTTCTGAATATCTTTGCTTCATAAGCTGTCTTCATGAAATAGTCTCAAATGATGTCTTCATTACAACCTTGCTAACCTACCCTGCATAACCCACTCTGGCAGGAAAATTCCCCGTGTTTTGAACTGTGGAGTTGTCAGACATTCATGATGTCTTTGTCTAATTCAGTGTCTTAATAATGATGATGCTGTCAATATGAGGGTGGAGGAAGTAGTGAGCTCTATAATATCCTTTAGAGCTAGTCCTTTAATAACTCTTCCTGAAACACCACATACTCCACACCCCAGCCATTTCTGTGGATCACCAGCACTGGCTGTGTAGCTCATTCTTTTCAGTATAACATGCTGCTTGTGTCCAAAATGCTTATGGAAGAGGCAGTTACCTGTCACTAATTCATCTTTGAGGGACATGATCATTAATTTAGATTACCATTAGCTTCTGAATAAAAAAAAAGTCATTTACAAAGGGATACTCTTTGCTTCTGTCCTTTGCTCATCCAAACAAAAAATCAGCCCCTTTCTGACAAATGTTGGGTGGACTGAATGTAGAAGTATGATACAGGTGATCTGTGCTTAGTTAGGAAGTCTGACAGCCACAAAATATATGTAAGCTTTTCCTGCAAAACTCACACTGGACAGCAGGAGTTTACCAGCTGTTAGAACAACTAGTCACTGCACACTTACCAATTTATTTGTCCTCCTGTATCTAGCACAGAATCTTGGTTTGCCAATCATTTGGTTACTTCTTCAGTGAAGGTGCAAGAACTGTGGGAATCATATTAATGGGGAAAGAGGAAATATATGACTTCTTTTCCTCTGTTTCTCCTTAGAAAAATACCAGTATTCTGCTCCCAGAACCACGCAAAAGTTATAAAGGAAAAATGTGCATGTATTGATTTTATCTGTGTTTAGCTGTCCTGGAGTTATTTCTTCCTCTCTCACTGACCTTAAAAGAGAAAAGGTTTCAAAACTTCTGAATGCTCCTTGTAGGCTTCAAGAGGTTCTTTGTTTTTTTTTTTTGTTCACATTAAAAAGTCAGAGAGTGCAGAAAGAAAGTATCTCAGGTGGGAGGAAGGCTGAAAATAATCCATGTAACTTCCATTTACACTGAGAGGAATGAGAGTCTGTCAGCTACGACTTATCCTGTAATACAATGATTCAGGGACAGAGCAATGCCGCTTGAAGGTCACTTTCTGAGCTTGAGAGTTCCTCAGAGCATGAAGTGAATTGGAACAGAGAGTTGTATTCTGAGTGTCTCCATTACTGCAGTCCTGTGAAACGTAAACCACAAATCTGTCATCTTCCCCTCCCCCTGATGCAGAGCTCCTTCAAATTATGACAATAAAAATAAATCACTTTAAAGAATTTAAAAATGTGTTTAAAGTAAATAAAGGGAGGGAAGGGAGCTTACTGGAAGCTTAGGTGCCAATCACAGATTTATTCTAATCCACTACTTTTGTCAGTTTGTGGAATTCATCCCATTTAATTTCTCAAACTCCAACATCCATTTAAAATGAAAATGTCAGATTCTTCCCTGATTTGCACACGAGTTCTACTTTAATGAGACTGTAAAGACATAAAAGTTGGGACAAAACTTTATTTAATATTGTTTGCTCCATAACATAATATACAGTTATGTGACATATTACTGTGAACACCTACGTTCCTCCAAATAAAACATATACCACATTTTCAATAGCTTTTGTGCTAAGTCTTCTAAGCAGTGAAATTTCTTAAGGCACTTATGATTTATTTTTTTTAACATTCCTGCAAATGTCAGTGGCTGTTAACATCTGAATCAAACTGTTCCCAGTTCATGTGACTGGAAATGGTGCCCAGAGCAAAAAAGCCAGACATTCTGACTCTCGTATAAGTATAGTCTGTGTGGAAATGTTTCTACTGAGCAGAAGCAGAAGTTACTGAGCTCACATCAGAATACATTTTGGCAGGAAACAAGGTAAGGCTGCCTTATGACCACTTTATTATTATTATTAGCGTTATTAAAGGTATGTTTGGGAAATAAATGTTAGAGCTGAAGAAAAACATGATGACCTGCTAAATAAAGATTCTGGCTGGACACAAGGGTAAGTGGCTCACATGTTGCTAGCAGTATCTGAAACTCTTCTGGGATTATATTGGAATTATCTCACAGGATAGAAGGCTGAATTTGGGGTTTTAGTTTACAGCCACTCCAGGGAGCAGTTCTGAACAGCCTTAGGCTCTTAAGAGGTTTTCCACCTTTTAAGTAGAAGGAATGCCACACAGCAACCAGCTGTGCATAAGGGTGAAGGGCATTTTTAGCAATGAAGTCTGAAAGAGATAAACTGAACTCTATGCACATGTGAATGAGATTTAGTTGGAGTGTAGCATGGGTGGTATCAAAGACGGAAAACTGTGACAGTCAGAGATGGCTGGACTGGGAGCAGCTGCACACTTACACTTGCATTTGCCTCCAAAGGTGTTAGTGTAGCGAAATATGTTTAAAACATAACACTTGACATATGCACATACTTTCAAAGAAATTGGAAGGTCTAAAAGCATAGCAGAAAATCTGTAACTGAATTCCTAACTCCCTGTGAAGCTCCCAGTCCGAAAGAGAAAACCTTTTTTTGTTATCATTGTAAAAAGTTTGATCATCATTACAGGCTCAGATGAGTTCTCTAAACTTTATCCGTCATTTAGGAATAAGCCTTTTTTAAGACTGAACACTGGATGGCCAATGCAGATAGTTAGGGTGTGTGCTGAGATACCACTTTACCGAGAAAAGAAACAGGGAACAGTAATTAACTGTTTCTCCCCAGTCTCCAGCTGCCTTCTCTTGTAGTTACCCAATACTGTTTGCATATTCCTGGCTACTTGGAAGCAAGCAGTAGCTTCAGAACATGACAGCTGTAGTCCTTTGTGCTTTTCTTCTCTTCTCTTTGCTTTGCATCCTGCTTACAGCATGTGCACAAGAGGAGAGGAACAGGACAGAGAAGCAGCTCCACCACACAGGAGGTTTGTTGCTTTGGCAGGACAGAACTTGTGTTCCTGTGTAAATACGGGGCAGGGTCTTCAGGCTGCCCACGTAACACTGGACTTATGTTTATGGGACCCAGGGTACCTGACTGAATGGATGGATTGTTTGGGGTTTTTTTTACCCTTTTCTTTCATCAAAAAAGTTCTTTCCTTCATGCCTTCAAGTGGAGGTATCGTGGAGGTAAACTAATAAAAATAGGTGTCAATTAATTTGACAAAGGAGACTAATATTTCCAAAATAGCATTGGTTACTGTCAAACTGTTTGTGCTCGTCCTATCTATGCTGGATGTGGATTTTGATTTAAAGACAGATCCTCAAAGAAATACATGATGAGTGTGTTAAATAAATACAATAGCAGATAATGATGTGTTACAGCAGCTCATGTTCAATCTTCCAAGATCTGCAAGTATTTTCCCTAAGCTGGATTTTTATCATTATCTTACCATTTTTAACTGATAAAAAGTTATAACTTGTCTAGAGATGTTGAGGGAGAAGCAGGGGCAATTCTTGCCACAGACAAATAGCTATACCCACAGTATTTAGAAATAACCAACCGAGTAGGTAGCTTAGTACATCAGACCTGTTTTATCTGGTTGGAGATAATAAATGAGGTGGCAATATAAACCCAGTCTCTGTGGATATTTCTTTAGCAGAAAAAACAGTGCAAAAAACCACAAACTCTTGAAATAACTGGTATCACATAATCAAAGTTATATCTGTGTGCCTGTAGAAACCAGTTGCACTCAAGAGTGCAGAACAATTCAAAAGCATCTTGTTTTTGAGGTTTTATTAAGAATTGTTTAACAAAAAAGTGAGATTGAATGTTCTTTCATGAAGTCTTTATACAAATTAGTCTATAACAGAAAAATATAGAAGTTCCAGGTAAAGGGGCATTTAAGTAGTGAGAACATATTTTTGATAGATCTGAAATAGTCTTGTAATCAATTCCAGTTACTGAAATTCTTGGTGTTTACAAAATATCTGTAAGATTTCTCAGTCTGATTCAGCAGATGACAACAACTCAAAATACCCCAAAACCCAACAGTTTTCAGAGTTTATCATCATACGGAGCATATACAATGCTTTTTGCTATTTATGTGTACACACATTCCTGACCTGGATCAAACTTCCTTTCTTTTTTTCTTTTTAATTAAATTCACTTTGCAGCATAAAGAGAGAATTCTTTGTTCTATCTCAAGATCTGAAGTCAAAAAAGATTTACATGTTCAAAATTTTAATCCTTACCTATAGTAAATTCCTTATAACGTCTTCCCAATTGTACATATGAAAACTCAGTTTCTTTGCAATGCTTTAATCGTTACATTCTGATCTGGAGGTTTCTCTGCTTCATGCAACAGCCTGGGCCTTTGGTACCTCTTCTATCAGAACTTTATGACTTTCTTCAGTGTTATACTCTGTGTAACAGCACAGCAGTTTATATACAGGCTATATTTCAATGCAGAGTTTAAATTTGCATTCTCTAAAGCTGCCTTTACACATACTTATTATAAATATTTCAAGACTCTCTTCTCTGCACTTATTTTCATGATAGAATCAGAAGAGAATGTGGAATGGAACATAATCAAAATAGAATAATAACTCACAGCAGACACATTCATTAGAGGAATTTTTAAGTAACTTGACACTCTATGTCTTTGAAATATAAGCTATACTGCATGCTAATATTTGAATAAGAAAGTTTTCTGGGTCATGAACAAGATATTTCTGTCTTTTATCTTTGTGCTTTCCTCAGAAAACAGTGGGGAGGATCTATTCATTTCAAGCTACAACAACAGGAGTATCAAAGGTTCTAGGACACAGCTGGAGCAGACCCTAATTGAGGGATCAAGGCAGCTGTGTGAAGATACGTGTATATTTATAAATAGATATAACTTTGGTGTGGGTTTTGCCTTAAGGTCTCCCTGAAATCTTCCATGCAGTTTGGGCTTTAATTGGCAGCATAAGCAGCCTTATTAATACATGATTTGAGCTCATGCCAGTTTAAGTAACTGTAACTATGCTGAGGACTATAGGAGTTGAATTTTAAAATTATATCTTTTATGCTTTTTATATCTTTAAAAGCAGTTATTACATATATGAATATTTTCTGACCTCTATTATCAGAAAAATCTTATATCCTGCATACTGCTAAACAGATGTTTATTCACAGCTATTTCCAATTGACTTATTCCAGCTTGTGCAGACAGTCTTGAGAGCTGTGGTTTAATGGAAAGCCATCTGATTTCCTCTCTGGCACACAGCTGGATTTCCACATCAGAGGGAGAAATGTCAGACCGTTAATATAAAATTTCACACAGAAACTTTGGACTGCTTAGAACCCTGTTATGGCACTTGATATATTTTGTATTAATGTTGAATTAGAAGGAACAGAAGAAGCTTATTTGTGTCTAATTGACATAACGATAGAGGAAAAACAATTGTGTGATGAATAGTCCCTAATGGGAGTGAATAACAGTAAGTTCAGTGGAGTGGAACAGAAAGAAAGCAAGATCTGTAAATATCCTGTCAAATTCTTTTCTCCTTGTTTCTCAGACTGATGTAAGATACTTATCTGACAGGATTAAAATAAGGCATATTTTCTAATATTGCATATTACTGCTTTCTCTGTAGACGTCTTGTGCTCCAAGTTAAGTAAAAAATAAAAATATAAATAAGTGAAATCAAAACAAACAACAACAAAAATCACCCAGCAGACTCCCCAAAACTCCAAACCTTGTCTTCTGCTATGTTTACAGGGTCCTTAGTACACAGTGAGCCCTTGATCTATATTAGAGCCTAATGTCAATATTGGTCCTGTCATGAGTTTCCTTCTCTTTTGTATACTCACATTGATCTATAGTACCTTGCCACTTGTTACAGTACTGGTAACAGTAACGGCTGAAAATAAAGCTTAGTACAACAACGTGAGTAATTATATGTTCCTGCAATTGTGCTGAAGTCCAGCACTTTGATATCTGTGAGGCAGCCAAGGTCTTTGCTTTTTCAGAGCTTGAGAATTCATGTATTTGGATGAAATAGAGACATAAGTCTAATTTCTACACCCACAGCTAAGCGACACAGAAATCAGAGAGTTCAAGTCTGTTCTCCCTTATGATGCATTACAGAAAAGACTGATCTTCCATCTGTCTTCAGTCTTCCTTTTCCAATTCTTCCTTTACTTTCCTTAACTTCCTTGTAACACTATAATGTGATTGAGCATTTCATGTCATATTCATCCCGTGTCAGTGACACGTATGCTCTGTACTGTCCTGAGCCTTTCTGTAGCTTATTGTCCTTTGATTTGAAAGTACTGACAGATTTATCACTCTTTCTTTTCCCACTTTACATGTACTTGTTATAAACGTGAAACAATCACTTTATTTTACCAGGCCAGGGTGTCTATCCTTCACACATGAAGAACCTGTTTCTACTTCATATTTTCTGGAAGGCCACTGGTATTTGTCCATCAAATACCTCTTTGCTGCACTGTGATGCAAAAGCGAAAGCGGTGAAAGGCAGGGGGAAGAGAATAAATGTAATTGAGTTAATGAGGTTATCCATGTGAGTCTGCTTAGATTATCAGCTCTCTGGAGTAGGAATGATGTGCTTGTAGCACTTTGCTTAGTGTTTGGTGCAACTGGTCCCACCTTTGACGTGTCTGTGAGCACAAAACACAGCTAACATGATAGCACACCCTGAACAAGTTGTCCAGCACAAGACTCTTTGGAGTTGTGAGACTCAGTTCAAACAAACAAACCAACCCCCTTATCTAAGGACATTCATTAACCTGAATGACAGACTTGGGGAATTAAATTTCCCATTGCTTACTTTTAGAGTGTTTCCTACAACATTGTCTATACTGACAACTGTTAGAAGCTTGATGTTGAACCAGATGTATCTCCAGTCCAAATCCCATTTTTTTTTTTGCTTTTTCAGGTAATATATCCTGAAATATTTCAGTATCTGTGGATATTGGGAAGATTTCTGGCATGGAAGCAACTAAAGCACCAGATGATAATGGGAACACCCTATTTAAAAGTCATGAGTCTTAAGACTCTTCTTTTCTCTTTCTTTAAACTATGCTAACGTAGCCTAACACTACTTTAGTAAAGCAAACACCTCCTGTAATACCTGACCCCAGGTGATCTGGCTCAGGGCAGACCATCAGAATTTTTTTAACAGAATATTTAATCTTTTTTTTCCCCAGGTGGTGTTTTTTTCTTAGTACTGAGTATATTCTTTTTAAAAAATTCAAAGGTATGACCTGTTAGGGCATAATTTATCCTTCTTATTGTAAACACATATAAAAAAATGATCTGCTCTATGGACAGTTCACACAAAGTCTCTTTAAGTTTAATTTAGGACTGTTCCTGAGTGTTTAAATTTTGTTTACTTGAACATCTTTCCTGATCGTAAATGAAATGGAAATGTCATGTCATTTAATGTGTGAAACTGACCAACTTGGATGTTCAGAAGGGCTCTACTTTCTAAATAATTTAATGTAAGCTCTTAATATGAGGATATTGGCGAGGTTGGGGACAGATCATAGTAAAACATTTGCTTGAAATTTTTCTTGCCAGTTGTTGCATAGCTTAATGCTTGGGTATTACTTCAGGTTCTATAACAAATTTCCTAAAGCACTCTAGGCTGCAACATTTTCATGGAATCATAGAATTTGCTTAGTTGGAAGGGACCCATCAGGATCACTGAGTCCAACTCCTGGCCCTAAGCAGAACACCCCAAGAATCACAGCATGTTCCTGAGAGCATTGTTCAAACACTTCCTGAACCCTGGCAGGCTTGTTGTGACCACTTTCCTGGGGACCATGTTACAGTTTTAGGAGAAATTAAGACCTTGACCAAGGAAGCATACCCTGAATTATAACTCCCTACACACTTTACAATTCTCTCTCAGAACTAAACTTTTTAGTAATTTAATATAAATTTCCTTAATCTCTTTTCTACATGTTTTCACAGTGTATACTCTCTTTAAAAAGATAGGGAGGCAAATATTTAATTCTTTCCTTTCTCTCTCTTTCTGACCAGTTCTGTTCGGACTGTGACATTGTGGAAGACTGGAATCCAGCTAAGGGTTTTCACAAAAGGGAAATGAATCTGCTCAATCTGCTAAAGTAGATTGTATAAAAATTATAGATAAAATAGATAATGAATACAGAACATCCTTTACATTGTCAGTCACGTCTTGACAATATTTGAAAGACATGGGCATTAACATTTACTAATGTTATCCAAGAACCAAGATATGGCAGGCAAAAGTAAAAGCAATTAAAACGTCTTAACTGTAAATCGGTGAGACAATTTCATTGTATTCCTTATCCACAGTAATACAGGAAAGAAAGTGATGTTTGGTCCTACATGCTGCCACTCATTACTGACTCTCTATCAAGAGTTGGAAGTGACTCCTTCCATCATGGCCACAGCTGTGCCTCTAGGTACAGTTAACAAGATTTTGGATTAAAAGATAAAAAATGAGTGATGATACACCATTTAAGGACAGGACAGTTATCATGTATAGAAGACAATGGGGTTAGTTAGCAGAAGGGAGAAATGGCACAGCAAGGGCAGGTGCATTAGAAACTGGCAAACTAATGTAAGTTTTTTAAATGATCAACAACTTCAGAAAACGGAATTAATGAAAATAAACCAGTACAGGAAAAGAGGTGCCATTTTGTATCTAGAAGCAGGTCACCCATCATATTGAAGATATTCTTGGTCTGTGGATGACCTTGGATAAGTCATTAAATGAGATAAGTCATCAAACAAAAAATTCTTGTATAGAGCAGTGGTGGAGACTAAGTCAAAGGAGAGTTGCTCAGGACAAAAAAGTCAGCAGGACAGTTGATATTAGATACTTGGTCAGGTGAAGATGTTGAAGTTGAGGAAGAAGGCATAAGACTGAGAGATTGGGAATGGGTATAGTGAGCAGAACAGCAATCTGGTAAAATTTTAAATTTCTATTGCTCACGGAATGAACATTCAATTCCCTAATTGGATCACACTAATTGTTCTATGTATTTAGCCCTACAAAAGCTGTAGTTCAGTGGTGGCTTCTATGCATGTCATAATACCTTTGATATAGAAACCTCATCATCTTAATTTAATTTCATGACCTTTGTCCGGGCATCTGGGTTATTCATCTGGACCATGTTTCTTCTGTCGTGCTGTAGTCAAGTAGTTTGCTACCTGTTCATCTGCAACATATTTCCTTTATTGACAACCAGGATCTTAGCTTATTATGATAACCATTCAGCTGACAAAAGGAAAGCTGTTTTAACTACGAAACCAGTAGGAATTTACTATGCTAATTAGGCTTTAGGTCCCTCATACTAAGTTCTAGCTGAGGACATAAAACATAAATTACGGATTGAGCCCACTTTACATAGTTACAGCTGTCTCAGTGCAGGTAATTTCCACCACCTCTAGCTCAACCTAATGAGGCAGCCAGGACTGTTTCATTGTTAGCAAGCACTGTGTGTAGGTAGACTTCTAGCCCAGCTGATGTCCATTGTCCTGCTTTCTAATTGCAAGAAGTATTTGAAACAATGCAACAAATTAGTACAAAATCAAAATAATCACATTTTGTAAACTTGCCTGAGTGTTTTACAGAGAGAGTTTGCCCCAGGGTTGTTCCCTCTATGGAGAACATACTTATGGCTATTGACAGAATGGTTGGTGCTTCAACAAGAAATGAAAGCTGATCAAACGCTCTCTTTTTTTTTTCATTTGACCCAAATTTTACACATCCACATGTGTACATGCAACAGAACAATAGCTGATGCCTAAAATAAGAGGGTAAAAAAAGTAATATAGTTGCTTCTTTTCACATATTTTTAAAAACAATCAATGTCATTGGTTGAGATTTTTAAAAACTTTAAAAGGAATCTCAGGAAAAACTGATCTTTGTCAATTTTTCCTTTAGACTAGTAGGTAATTTCTGCAGTAGAAAAGATAAAATTAGAGTGCTAAGTACTTTAGTTAATCCCTCGTCTCCTGCAGAAAAGGACTAGGCTCAAAAATACGCCATTGTTTCAGGACATTTTGGGCTCTCTGCAGGCAAAAAGGTTCACTGATACGATCAAAGCCTACGTTTTTCAAACCTGTCATTAAGTACTCTGGGAGTTGTCCAAGAAAACCAACAAGACAATATGTAATTTTCCGCTTGATTTAACAGAAAATGTTCTTTTCTAAGGAATGAAAATGAGGAGGCCCAGTTTCCTACAGTTTTGTGCTCTTTGTTCCTTTCTCTATCCTCTAGTACAATAAATCTTGTCTACTCTCATTTTTTCCTATGAAATGCTTGCTTGTGGTAGGTAGTCCTAAACTACGTTAATCCTGTTTGATCGACTGACGCAGTCAGTTCTGCTTATCTTTCCCCCCTCTACGCAAATAGTGATTCTGCATATGTGTGAATTCTGCAGTGGTTTAATGATTTCCATCTTAAAAGTTTGGTTGATGTTTCCTACTGTGTTCAAAAGCTATTATGACGTCTGAAGAAATAACCTTATTGCTTAAATTTCATTTCTTAGGAAATAAAATTTATAACTTAGACTGTTACTCCAATTTTTTTGATTGCACTTTACAGTGGTTTAAATGGTAGAAACTTTTTTTTTTTGTGCTTTGACAGTCTGGTCAGCAGATATTTTGCTAATTATTTTTTTCTTGGTGTAGCTTACTTCAGTGTATTGCATTGAATTTGTTCAGCATATACTAACAAAAGTGCTGGCGATCTGCATTCAACTTACAATTTGTCTGAAATAAACTTTGTGCAAGGAAGAGGGGAAGCTATGCCACTTTTCAGTCTGTAATAGGGAATAAACCAGATTTTTAGACTTCCTCATTGCTTGGGTTTGGATACAATAGTAGGGTAGTACACTGTACTCCAACTACAGGAGTCTCTGGCTGTAGGATTTGCGGAGGCCTGGACTTTTGGAGTCTGTTTCTGTGACCTAACCCTGAAATGTAATGCATACATCTCTGGAATGCTAGCAGGGGTTTGACTGCAGCTGTTCAGCCAACTTCTCCCATATAAGTAACTGTGATAGGTTCTGTGGAGCATTTATGGTGAAAAGTGTATTTTACAATAAAGAAGCAGTAAGAATATGGAAATGCAAAGGGAAAGCAATAAAGTGACTTATTGGAATGTGTATGAGTTTTGCTATGTTGCGCTGATCATATTTTTAAACAAAAAAAGCTCTATTTCATAATGCATAAATGTATTATTGCATTTAGGTGAAGAATTCAGGAGGTTAAATGCTTCATAGAGATTTTGGCTCCTAGCCAGTGGCCTTCTGCAGCATGTAGTTGGCAAACATTGCATTGCTGGAGACACTGCTTCTTCAGATACATAAATTTTAAATGATAGTTCTCACTAGGTAGAAATTATGAGAAAGTTCAGCCCTACGTAGCAGGCATTTGAAAATCCTAATCAATATTTTTTCATGCACTAAATGAAAGTTCCTAAGCAAGTAAAATCTCACCAAGGATCATTTCTTGCTAGGCTCAAGCTCTTTGAACCTTCCTAAAAGGAAGCCTTTCAATAGGTAAACTAGGTTTCCCAGTAGCTGGATCACCTCTACTTAATATAAATACAATGTATAAGGAATGATTTCAAACTGCTTAAACAAGTAATAAAAGAAAAAGCAGAATCTAATATCCACTAGAAACTAAATGAAGCAAGGGCAGGACCAGCTTTAATCCTGGCCACTATGGTCTCTTAATTCACTTCATATTTTCTGATCTTCTGACTTGTCCCTTGCCAGTCACGCCCAGAAACTGTCAAGTCCTGAAAGGCAATTCTCCCTATAGCTGAAAGAGATGGGAATGTAAGGGCAGGAAAAAATTTTCAACTGCTTGCAGCATGACTTTGGCAATATAAGCGAATATTTAATGGCAGCTGGTGCCTTCTTGGAAGATAAATTTTACATCATGCTCAACATGGTGGCCGAGGAAGGCTTGTTGCTGCCACAGGACAGCAGGAACCGGGACCAGGTTCCAGCGCTGGGCTGAGCGAGAATGAGCAGGAAAATTCAAGTTCTGGTAACATAGATGGGTGGAACATCTCAGTCTGCTAAAACAAGTCTTCCTTCACACCCTCTGCATTACCATATCCCAGTAAGTAATGCGACGCCAGAGTACTTTAAGACCCTCCTCTATGTGCCTTTATCTCCAAACCAAACCCATACACATTTAGCCACTCATTAAAATTAATCTCTGCAGGGTGTGTACGGCAGATATGAGGATGCCCTGCAGCCATGTCTTCTCAGGGAGTGGTGTGGGAGGAGGCTGGAGGGCACACAGTGCTGGGGGAGCAGTGCCAGGACACTGCCATGGCATTTGGGCCCTGTGGTACAGTGCTGAGGCTTTCACACTGC
This sequence comes from Gymnorhina tibicen, assembly GCA_013399875.1. NCBI lineage: Eukaryota > Metazoa > Chordata > Aves > Passeriformes > Artamidae > Gymnorhina > Gymnorhina tibicen. The sequence goes on from VXAZ01009477.1 coordinate 5,769,425, forward strand.
TGCTGCCCCAGCCTCAGCCCACCTCTGTGTGGAGCCTGAGCCCTTGGAGACTGAGATTCAGCCCCTTCTAGTCAGCCTCTGCCCTGGCCTGACACGCTGTGTCTCACGCCTGGGAGAGGACCTGCCTTGGGCTGCAGCAGCCCCAAAGCTCCCCAGTACTGAGTTTCCCAGCAGGAAACTCATACACACGTATGTAGCCTGGCCAGCCACTTTGGGCTCCTGGAAGAGCTGGCTGTGAGTACAGAGCCTGTCCCTCAGTCACTGTGCAGGGTGCTATTGGGGCACATGGCGCCGTTCATTCTTTGCCCTCCTTAGCTTTGCTGCACAGTGGTGTTGGTGCAGCATCACTGCTGGGATGCTGCTTTGGCTCCTTTGCGTCTTGCCAGCACTCCTGTGGATTAAACCCTTTCCTGGGGTCCTACAGGGGAAGCCTAACCCTGCCCAAAGTCTTGGACTCCAGCAGGCACAGCCTGAGGCAGTAACAGGGTGTTACACAGGGTGTAACAGGGTGTAACAGGGTGTTCAACAATGACTATTGAGAGCAGAATGAAGTATCACAGTCAGTAAATCATGGTGAAAACTCTTCCACCTGACACAAGAAAGGTGTGTCTCCTTGCAGCAGGCTCCCCTAGGTACCCCTCTTTTCCTCCAGGCCACCTGTGTTTGCCATAGGCCCAAACTACCAGGATGCCAACTGGTCCCCAGCCTTTTTGTAAGGAATTGGAGGGAGCACTCCTGACCCGACAGGAGGGCAGCACTCTGCCTTGGCTGTGCTCCAGGAGGCTGAGACCTGAACCCAGGTGTGGCCAATCAGTGCTGCCCTTCCCCTCTCAGCTGATCAAGGGGGTAGGCAGGCAGTGCTGGGGAATCCACTCACCTTTCCAGGGAGGCTGCAGGAAATGGTAACTATCTTGAAAGTAATCACAGTCCTGTAACAAGTCTTGTGTTTTCAATAGGAATGTGTTAACGTGGAGGTCTCTGGGAGTGCAAGGACGATGTATCTTGAGTTGTAAGTTTTGACTCTCTTCTGTGTGTTGCCACTTGCACCTCCTCAGCTTTGGAGGAGAGTAAGAGATGAGGAGGATCTCAGGTCTATGCCTGCAATCTCACATCTCAGTGGTTCTGGCTGAGCACTGGCAAATACTGAATGAGGCAGGCAGGCAGGCTCCCTGATTAGCCCCAGTAGTTTGTTGACAATTTATAGCAAGCTAAGAATAAGTTATATTAACTTAGAATTAACTCACTCTTAAAAATGAAATATCCTTCTTGAATACCTAAATCCTTTTCTTTTACCCATTTAGTGTCTGTTGAAATTCTCTCTTTTTGTGGTGTAGAATATTGAATACTTGTTAGCTTTCAAAATGTAGGTTACACTGATGCCAAAATGTTCTGGTTTCTTGTTGACTTTTGATAACATGTTTTTCTTTAGAAGCTAAAAGACTGACTGAGAATAAACAGACCCCAAAATGTTAACTTCTGTTTTTTTATTGTAGTATATTTAAACTTTGAAAATATCTATGGCTATACATTATGTGGGTTTGTTTTGAAGAGCTGACTCATCAGGATGTGCTGTATGAAAACTTCTAGGAAATAATTCACCTACATGATTAAAACTGTTGTAAGTTTCTAGTTTCTAATTAAAAAATGAAGATTAGTCTTTAACTTGACTCTCTTATTAACCTACCTGTGTTGATGGCTTGGTTTTGCAACAGAATTTGCAGAGTAATCAATGCTGGTGAGTTATCATTAGTTGTAATGGAAGTGTATAGAGTCTGCCAGGCACGTTTACAGAGGAGGAAGGAAAGGGAGTGTTTTAGAACATTAAACTAATTATACAGTTCCCTTACACATTCAGTCCATTCTATCTTTATATTACTCCTGCAGTATGTTAATTTCTGGCAGATTTTAGTGGGAAAAGAATTTTTAAGTGAGGCTTGAAGATGCAAGTACTCCAGTTGTAATCAAGGCTTAGATCCTTGTCAGTTCTAGTCAGTGAAAATACCCATCAAGGTATTATTCTACTACTATGGTTCTCTCAAACTGTGCCTTAAGTAATTCTTTCTGTGTCTCTTCAGTTGGACTGAAATTATATGCTCTTTCAAAAGACTTTTGCAAATACGTAATAATGATGCAAGGGGTAAAATACTAAACCAAAGTAGAAACTAAGTAGGACAGCAGAACGCAAAAGCAGGAATGGAGTAAAAGAGCAAAATCACTTAAGATGCTCTTGCAGGTTTTGCTGCAAGATCTTGTTAGTCTATTTATAATTTTTAAGTGTTAAAAGTGGAAAAAAATAGATGTTTGACTTGGTTAGATAAGAGAAAACAAAAAAAAAACACAAATCCCAAACTAAATCATCCCACTGAGTATACAAAGTCATCTGATCCACATAAAACACTCAAGTTTTTGTAGACAAAAGGTTTCTCATGTCTGAGCCACAGGCCCCTCAGGACAGGGCTTACATCAGAGCAGTAAGTGACCAAGAAGCACAAGGAAGAAATGATAGTTCAAAATAATTAATTCACATGTGTTATTGACTATTCTTTCCAAATGGAATAAACAGAAAATATTTGCTGTTTATATAACCAGAGCCTAGATTTGTAAAAGTATTTAGAAATCTTTGGAAAAAAAATAATGTGTGTCTTGGGCGGGGGGGAGAGGATATGCCTGTATAGTTTTTAAAATGTGAATGATACTCCTTCTTCTTTAATGTGTATTAAGGCAGAGGGAAGAAGTGTACTCTCTGTTAGGAATTACACCAAAAGTAGGAATTAGATAAACCAGTCAAACGTGTTTCCCTGGAATGATGTATTGGTTTAAGCAATCCCTGATGGAAGTGAAGTTCACAGCTGTGAGGAATACATAAAGTCTTTCACAGAAACTGAACATCATAAACCAGGCAGTTTAGAGATGGTAAATTATAAACAGAAAATCTATCTAATTACTACTTGTTTGGTGTTGAACCAAAGTATTGGACTGCTAAACTGATCCAACTTGGCAATTTGGCATTCTCAAGCCCTTTTCTTTCTATTCCCGGTATTTTAATTCTAAATTTTAAAAGTGGAAGGAAATATCTGTCTGGAAGTCCAGGAAATGTACTTACGAAGTATTGAGGCTTATACATCTGAAGCAAAAATGAACAAGAGCAGCAATGGATTAAAACTTTTGCACGAGCTTCCAAAGTAGTTAGGAAGTGTCAGCATCTAAATTATTAAATATGTAGGGTGAAATAGATGAATACTTTACTGTATCTTTTTCCTTAGTAGCATTTGAATACAGCTATTTTTCTTGTTTGTTTTGTCTTGTTTTGTGCCAGATGTTCTTATCAGGGAAAACAATGGTGACGTGTTTTAATATTGATGAGTTGATTCTCTTGGGAATAATAGTATATCTACCTTCTCAGAATACAAATTGTGGGAGGCTTTTTATAGCGAAATTACCACAATGTATTGAATTTTAAGTGCAACTATTTAAAACTGTGGAAAGAACTTTCTGTTTATTATCTTTATTTTATCTACTTTGAAAGGAGAATGAATCTCCTTTCAAAATTATGTATTGTTTTGGTGGCCTTTAAAAAGCAAACATCTAAATCATCAGTGGTACTGTGTAATCTGTCAAAGCAGCATATGCTTAAGCACCTTATAAACTATTAAATAGTCATAATACTTCTCTTTCCAAGTTTGTTAGTTTATTTGTTTAAGCAATTGCAGAGCAGTTGCAGAGTAATTAAAGTACCTTGCTTTAACTTTTTTTTTTTTTCTTTTTTTCCATTCAGGAACTTGAAGTACTGAAATTATAAATTATTTGGTGACAAGCTGAGCTTGCAATGCAGGCAATAAAAACCGTGGAAAAAGAAGTGACTTTTATAAAGGAAATACTTTTTACAGAATCCTTCCTAAAGCAACAAGAGTGCGGCAGAAACCGGGAGAGCAGGCAGCTCCAAGAGCAGCAGCCATTGGAAGGAGCTGTCTGCAGCTCTCAGTGCTGTACTGAGCATGTCCCAGCGGAGCCCAGTGCAAGCAGCACATTATGCAAAAAGGCAGCTCTAGCAGATGGGAGAGAGGCACAGCAAGCATTTGCTTCACTTGCATCACCACCGCTTGAAAACAAACCTGGATTGCTAGAGGGGATCTCGCCAGCAGGCCAAAGGAATGAAATCCGGGAGGATGGCTTGATTGCCAAAGGTGTTGCACTGCGAAAAATCATGGGGAATCAAGATGGGAAGCTAAAGAAAAATACAGGTGATGTGCAAGAAGGAGGAGAAGATGCCTCGGGGCCCAAGGATACGGACGGCACAAAGAAGGTATCGGGAGGCAGAAGGGGACTGGGGAAGCATGCGAAAGGAAGCGAATCGGGTAAGAAGAAGGGTAAATCGGACTCCAGGCCCTCTGTGTTTTCAAATCTGAGGATCAGAAAAAATCTGTCCAGGGCTAAAGATGGGAATAGCAGTTCACGGGAGGATGTTTTGGAAAGCCAGGCCTTGCAGCCTGGGGAGCTGGACAGTACTCATTCAATTGTAACCAAAACTCCCGATATAAGCATCTCTGCGGATGAAGGGGGTCTCTCAGACACAGATGTTGAACATTTTGAAATCAGAAACGAAACTGTTCCAGCTGCTGCAGAGACACAGGATGGACAAAGGACCAGCTCTGGCTCTGATACGGATATATACAGTTTCCATTCAGCTGCAGAACAAGAGGATTTGCTTTCTGATATCCAGCAAGCTATTAGACTGCAGCAGCAGCAGCAGCAGCAGGGGGCAATTAACATTGGAACTGAGGACCTTGTCGCCAAAACAATGGGCCGACACACGGCTAATTCGCAAGCAACCCCCTTAGATTTCGAACGGTTTTTTTCAGTAACTACCACTGACAAAGAGAGGAGCCCAGACACGGAGGGGGCTTTTCCAGCGGTATCGGAAATTGTGGAAAACATTCCCGTCTCCTGTGCAACTGAACGTGAACTGAAAGAAGCGGTAAATGGCACAGGCTCTCCTGGTAACGGCGTATTTGAAACACAAGAACGTCAGCTATTGATTGAGGAACAGCTCGTTGCTGGAGTGGATGCTGTAGCCAGTGAACTACAAGATGGTTTGAATAGAACTGCAGTAGAAAACGGGTCTGAGACACACAGCTCCACACAACCTTTTCCAACTTCAGTGGCAGATGCTGAGGCTAAAATTGCTGAAGTGCAGGCTGTTGATTTTCAGGGCTCAGTACCAGAGGGTGATATTTCAGATGCAGGCCATGGTCATGCTGCTGAGACTCAGGAAGGAAAACACACTCTTTCAGCCAGTCAAGAGGAGCTGCATAATGGTTTACCCACGGAAATGAAAAATGGCAGTTTGTCCTCTGAAGGAGCAGCAGACAGTCCGATGCTTGGTTCCCGATGTTTTAAGCCCTATCTAATTAATCCCTGTTACATCAAAACCACAACTAGGCAACTGAGTTCTCCCAACCATTCACCTTCTCCCTCCCCATCCCAGAGCCCGCTTTTCACAAGGAGGCAGGAGTCCTTCCACAAAAAAGAAAAAGTCTCAGTCAAGAAGAAGAGGTCTGCTAGTTTGGCAGGTTTGTTTAGTCGTTCTGCAGACTGGACAGAAGAGGTGTCTAATCACAAAAGCGAGATAACAGAGAAGGTGAGCTCTGCAGACTATTTGGAGCACAAGGGGTTTAGAGAGAAACTTCAAACAGAAAGAGTGCCTTTGACTCACTCAAGAAAGTCCTCAGGGGTCCAGGCTTCTACAGAGACATTTCCCAATGTCTTTTCAGGTGAGTAATATGTATTAAGGGTTATTTTGGGGTTTTTTTTCCCCACAACAGCTTTGAAAATATTTTTAAATACTTTAATTCATTGCATGCAACACTTTGCATGCATTATCATCTTTACTTGTGCTGACAGCTTTAAAATCCAAGGCCTGATCTTACAAACACAGTCATATTTCATCAGTCTGGCAGTACTGCCAGTAAAGGAAGTGCATAACTCTTTGAAGTTTTTCATTCTACTTGTCTCCTTTGTCTACATCCTGTAGGAAAAGGCCAAATGCCTTAAATTATTCTTGTTGAAAAATGCTAAAAGCTGCACTGTTGTGGGCAGACCAGCTCTCTGCATAAATGGATCTTTCAAATGCGAAGCTTTCTGTAACCAGGATCCTGTTTGGGGTTTTTGTGTGCTAGGTGCTGTTCTAATGTACTGTAAACACCTGAGAGCTGCACCTGGTGTTAGACTGAGGCAATGATGAGGATTTGCTTAGTACAAAAAGGAAAAAGCCACGCAAGCACAGATGGACAGCACTTCAGAAAGTGGGAAAAGGGGAAGGAGGGGAAGGAGGAGGAGAAAAAAATGTTAATGTATTGAAAGGCAGCAAAAACAGGAGAGGAGAAGGGAACCTGGGGGTTGTACAATTTGGTAGCTGTGGCAGGCTGCTGCTCAGGCTACGTAAGGTGACTTATTCAGTAAAGCATTCTTTACCTTGCCTGTTGGGCAGCTTGTGTCCTGTCACGATGACATGGGAATAGAGTTCACAAATAAAGTAGTGTGAGTAGATGGTTGTATTTTACTTCACTCCGAGGTTATTTCCCCTTTCTCTTCCCCCAACCTTGAAGTTTCTTTATAAATGTAATATATTCATAAATAGGAACACTTCTGCCACATAGAAAGTATGTATACAGAGAAAACTCAGCAACATATTCCATATATTTTTCACTTAAGGAACCTGTAGAACTAAGAGAATAGAGAAGACATACCCTAAGAGCACCTGTTATAAGATAAAATCAGTTTTGTTTTGGATGAAGTCAGTTCTAGATACATGAGCACAGTACGAGAGTACATCTGTGCACAAGCTCTTTGCAAAAAATAGAGATTTTTTTTTTGGGTTTTTATGAAAAGTAAACAAAAGAGTATGATTTATGAAATAAATAACTAGCATTATTTTCTAGATTCAAATCACAGTGCTTTCATTCTTCAGGAGTCTTGAACAAAAATCCGCAATTTCAGTCTAGAAAATTAGAGTTCAAATTTTTTAACACAGAAAAAGCCAGTCCCCTCTGAGACTAGCCCTCTATGAAGTGAGCTGAATCTTTTTTTGTGTTTTAAATCCCTTTCACCTGTTTCTTAGACTTTATTTAAGACATACTACCTAAACTTTTCCAGTTTGAGGTGTTCACTAATTTCAGATTCATAGCATATAAAAATCACACTTTTTTTTTTTTTTAGCTATCAAAATTTAGCAGCTTATAAACAGCTCAGATAATTTTTAATTGCCACATCAGTAATTAGATTTTATAGTGGTGTTATGACGGAAATAAATTTTATGTGGCAAACTTCAAGAACATGGTCTTTCTTTTTAGGTACTTGTTTTCTGAGAAACATACTTTTTCACATTTCCTCACAAGGTTTTGATTTACTTACTAATAATTTTTGGTTTGTTTTGTTTTTTTCCCACCGATGCTTTAGACTGTTATTGTGAAGGGACCAGTGTCCAGTGCAACAGTAGTTCTATCTCTTATGGAAATCACAGTGACCCTCATTTGCATGTACATACCAGCTGTCTTTACAGGCAGAGGACAATTATAGCTTTCAGTTCATGCAGAAAAGCTTAAAGTGAGGGAACTGGAAATGACTCATCTCTGTTTGGCCATTCATAGTTTTAAAACATGTATTTACAAGCTAAAATTTATCAAGAATTTAAAAATAACAAGTGTGTACATAAAAAAGGGGAATTAAACTTCACATTACTATTCCCATAAACTGCCATTGCTGCAAGAGCAGAAAAGCCTCTAAATAAACTATTCTGCACAGCAATGATTACAGAAATAATTTCCTTGTAAATTGATACTACTTGTGAAAAATGTTGTATTTTACTTGCATGCATGAGATACATTGATTTGGGGACTAGCATCAGGCTTTTAGAAATAACATTCTTTATAGTGGGATATTTGTAGCTTAAAAAAAACCAAAACCAAAGCAAAGCAAAACCAAAGAGCTTCTTGCCTACAGCATTAAATCCCATTTTGCTGTGCAGTGACTGCAGTGTCGTTCTGCATTTCTAACTAGAATCACGTAAAATATTCCACAGCACTTTATTATTGATTTCAATGACAGCAGGTTCTATGCAGATGATTGGCCTACTTTTGCACCATGTTGTGGTTTGGCTGTGTGCCATTTGGTTTTCACAGTGATCCATATGAACTCTTAAAGACTGCTTTGATGTAAAATGTAGATGGAAGCCAAAGCCAAGGACTTGAATGGCAGAGACTTTGCATATTTTAATTTTGCTTTATATAAAAAGGAAAGTATAGTATTTTGAATTTGATGCATTTCTTAGGAACGTGGTGTGGACAAGTTTATGGGCATTTTGTAATTCAGGCATTGGATCTATTTCATTTTTTATGTGGACAGCTGTATTTGAATTTGCAGTGACAGTAATTACAAGTTCTAGATTACCCAATGCACAGTGGAGCCATGGCTTTTATGTCATGGTCCCAGGAGGACAAGAGCTCAAGAAGAGTTGGTTCTCTCACTTTGGTGTGTGGCAGTGAATGATTTGCACTAATGTGAAGAGATTATCTTGGTGGGAAAATGAAATTGATGTTTCCAAACATTAACATAACTGTAATGAAAGAGCCAATAGAGAGACTTAGTAAAAAGCATTTCATTCTTGCATTAATTTGAGGTGCAGAGATTGCAGAGGAGCTAATAAGGGTGTCTTTTACATAAATTGAATGAGTTGCATCAGCTGCCCCAGATGGTAATTAAACTTGACCCAGACAAACCCATGCCCTTCCTAATCTCTGTTGGCTGGTTGTAACACATGTGCTGCATGAAGCTCTTTCAAACAGATCATTAATCTTTAAATTTCTCTTCAGAGATTTATGTTTGTTCTGTTCTATCTGTGAAGAGGACACAAACAAAAAGTCCAGGTTACCATAAAACAAAACCTGGAGCCAGTACTGTGCTTGTGTACTCATGTCTGATTTCCGCCACTTTATTTCACTTCTGTACGGTGCTAATGTCATCTTCCCTCTTGCAGTTCCGGTGCAGTGTCTACAGGCATATACAGAGGTCCTAGTATAGATCCAACTTGGAAAAGTTGGATCAAAGTTTGTTTCTGAGACATAAAGTAGACCTTTTGAAATGCTTTTTCAAGGCTTTTTTTCTTTCTGATTCATGTGATGATGCACACAATATGGATTTTTATCTATTGGCATCCTGAGTAGACTTTTTATCATGCAGCTGTTATTTAAGACTACTTACGGTTTTCTGTTTCACTGATGATGTTTGTTAGCAGTAGTACAAACGATTCTTTTATCGGATGGGGTGTAACCTCCTCTAACTAAGGGAGCTGCTCAACAGCAACCCTACATGTGGTATGTGATCACACACCACACTGAGTGTTGCTAGCAAGCATCTGAAGGGAAAGATCCTCCTCTTTTTGCCTAGTACACACAAAACTTGTGGCGAGGGGGGGGAGCATCCAATACTGCACTTCAACTGTACTAAAATGTGTTTGAAAGTGGGCTGCAATATGTTACTGGAAGATGGCTGAGTGCTGATAAGTTGCTTTAATGTTACTGTGCCAGCACTGCAATATGGGATTTGGAGCAATGTGAGTAATTTCACTGGAATTCAGGGCTGCCACAGGCTTGTTTTGATGTGATCTCATGATTAACACTTTGATCTTTATCTAGAACTTCATTGGGAGTAGCAGGTTTTGGTCATAGGATTGAGTGGCTCTGTCTGTTGGGCAACCACATTCTGAGCAGCAACCGCATTCTGAGGTATGAGTGGCAGCCTGATGCGTCTGGAGTAGGAATGTGTGGTCTTGGATGCCTGATGCTCTTTTTTGGGGTGAAAAGGGGGAAAGAAAAAGGGACAGTTTATAGCTGGGGTCTGTGCAGCTCTACTTGGTTCTGAGACACAGTACCACTAGAATATCCATCACACAAGGGATCTGTCTGGAACTGATCGTAAAAGAATGTGCTTCAGTGACTTCATTTCTGTGCAATGAGCAGTGGATTACTCCAGTGGGAATAATTATGTGGAGTTGAAGTTTGATTATATTTCTTGGATCTAATTGTGCTTTCTTATTTTTTAAAATATGGATGTATATTTTAATAGCTTGGGGCATGGTTGGTCTATTTTTTAAAAAAACCCCAACTGTGTGTAGGACTTTTTTGCAGAAAAAAACCACCTATGTCTTGAAACATGCCTTTTTTTTCTCTCTGCTGTTCTGTCTAAAGAAAAACAAACTTGGAATTGAAAAGCAACTCTGGGGATATTTTAGGCTGACTGTATATGAGGGATTAAGTTCTAATGTGAATCATGGTGATAGAAAATGCAAAAATACTAATTTCCCAAGATATTTTTTTCGTTTAGTGTTTTAATCAAGCTCAGGATATGGCCAAGTGTATTCCTTATGAACTACTTCTGCCAAAATTTGAGCTTACATAAGGAGTAGCGGTGATGAACCACATATGCGTAGGTGTGGGTGGCTGCAGCTTTGGTTATTTTTAGATGCATTTAAAAACATCATTCTGTAGTGGTTAGCTGGACTGCAAGTTTCCAGAAACTTACTTTTATGTAGGCAGTTGATCCTTTTTGGGAATGGGGTGAGTTGGGACAAAGGGAACAGGACAGAAGGAGAAAGAAGCTGTGAAAGGAAGGTGATGGACAGATGTGAGGACTTTACATTGTGTCACTTCATTCCTGCCTCTTCACATGATAATAGAAGGCCAGTTGCATTTAATTAAATGCTTTAGAAAAGGCAGCAAAGTGGGTTCAGGAGCTGTGTCATGCTATTATTTTCTCTAAGCAACAGCAGCTTCCTGCATTCCTACATTGCAATTCATGTAAAGAAAATCAGGGACAACGAGGTGGTCTGTGTTACCTTGAGTTTAAAAATGACTGTTCCTTCTTTTAGTTCCATGTTGCTGCTGTCCAGAATGTTTCCTTCACACTGATGGAAACAGCTAGGCTTTCTGACCAGGAAGTGTGTTATGTTTTCTGATGCCAAACCATGTTTTATTCTCAGATAAATACAGACCATGTCTTCTTTCATCTGTAGTTGCACAGCAGTAGAACCATTAAGTTAATACTTTTGCAACAGTAAGCAGTGGTTTTGAGATTATGTGTGTACACATCACAAGTTGTAAAAGTAAACCCTAATGTACATAAAGTTAAAAGTAAATACATACATTTAGAAGAAGTACATAAATCTTGAGAATTTAATCTTTTTGATGTCTTGACATATATAGCTGAGTAGTGGCAGGAGAGCCTAGTCACAAATGAGATTTCTTGAGGCATTCTTATTTGTCAGTATAAGGATGAATTTTTTGGTCTCGGAATCTACATAAGAGTTATCAGGAATGCCAGAGCTCTGAACCTGGTGTGAATTTGAATGAGGAGAAAACACAGAGAAGTTCACTGTGGAATTAATTACAGAAGGCATCTTTCCTTTTAGAGTTTATTGGATGCTGAGATCTGGCTCAGATGTACCTAAAAGATGCAGAGATAGCATGTACCAGGGAAAAAAATAACTGCTATCCTTTCCTCTTCCTTCCACTGATAAGGAAAAAAATCACTGTAAAAAAGAAGTCTGTGCTGCAGTATCATAAGAGTTAACTAAATTAACATCTCTTAAAAGTCATGGAAGAAAAGGTGATTTTCTTTAAAAAAATAAAAGGAAAAAAACCCAAAACCAAAACATTGCCTTCATAATAGAGGTTGTGTATCCAAGTGATAGTTTGTCATGCAAAGAGTGAAGAAATAATTTATGCTGAGAAATTGTTGAGGGAAATATTTGATTAAATCAATGAAAGAACATAAAGGCCCAGTTATAGCAAGGGAGTTGTGTTTCTAGGTTTTCTTCAAATGAAGTCTAGAAGAACATATATGCACAAATATATAGGTGTGTGTGTGTAGTTTTTGGTTTTGTGGAACATAGCTCTAACTTTTTGCTTTTCCCTTTTCTTCATCTTACTCTTGTTTGTTTATGGATACAAAGAAAAGCTTTTGTACATCCTGATAAATATTGAAAAGCAGTTATTGAAGTTGGAAATTACCAGACCTTGGGAACACAGGAATTCCCGTCTTTCCTGGAAGGGAGAAAGAAAACAGGGAGCTAATGAGTAGCTTGAAGGAAATGTGTTGTGTCTCACTTTAAAGACTTCCTAGTTTGGTTCAGGTCAGTTGTGTCATGTGACTTTTGGCTGCTTGAGCGCATACTTGAATTTGTTTCTAAGGCAAAGATAGGCCAGACTGCATTGAATGTGGAATAAAATGTTGAACCATTTGGAATAAAGAAGTTTTACAAAATTGAGTTGTAAGGAATAGTGTGTATCAGTTTGGACTGACAAAAGATGCTATTAGTAATAGATGCCCAAAAAGACATCAGAGGAGCTTCTTAATTTAAAGAGCTAGACAGAAAGAACTGTGGCTTTCCAGCAGTCTGTGAGAACCTGGCACAGACTGCTGCCTTCACGTCACAAATCACCACAGAAACTAAAAGGGTAAAGATGGACAGAATTAAATACTTGCTGAGAGGAAGCTAAGTACTTGGAAAACACAATACAAAATTTGCCAAAGATGCATATGGTGCCTAAAAGATTTGGTAGACAGACACATATAGATTCTCCTTTGTGATAAACTGCTATCATTAGGGTAGCTTTATAAAAGTGCCTCTGTAATCTGCAATGATAATGCATAAGAACCTGAAGAGAAATCAACATGGAAGGACACATGCCATTTAATGTTGTGGGAGGGTGGATCTTGTTTATATTTTTAGAAAGATATTTTGTGTTCTGTGCCACTGCTATATCATAGTTGAGGAATTGTGTAGCATTTAAAAATAATTTTAAAATCTTCAGTTTCTGAAAGTTAGTATATGAAAGCTTCTGAAAGATGTATTCTTACCTTTTACTATATATGTCACATACATATTTGTCACTAAATGACATATATAAATGACATATAGCAAAAGGAAGGGATAAAAGAATAGTTTAATATTCTGTCTCAGCTTATCCTGTTATACATATGTCATATGTAAGAAAATTCACTGTGGGGGAAAGGTGTAAAATCTTAGTCATCATGAAAGCAAAATTTCAAGGAGCTTATGTTCAAGTTAGGGAGAAAGAGTGCTTCACAGACTTGTTAATCTGGAAGAATGCTGAAAGCACTGTCAAGGCCTATCACAAATATTTTAATATATTTTGAAGCTCTGGTGATGGCAAAGCTATAATACCTACTTTTATAAAAAGTAAAATTGCTGTTGCAAAAAATCAAGCCAATTTTCATCATGTTTTGACTGCAGCAGCAAGCACGGCTTTGGAACAAATCTTGAGGGAGGAAATTATAAGCTATAATTAACTATTGAGTATATGACAAAAGGGTAAGGAAAAACAGCAAAATGCAGCATGGTTTTATCAAAGATCAATAAAACTACATTGCTAACACTTTATTTACAGCTGCTTTCTGGACAACACAAGAGTGGTAAGAAGGCATTCATCTGCATTTCTGTACAAAATGGTAACACTGCAAATCATTCATCCAAAGAAGAAAATTCCTGGTAGTTTTAGATAAGGGACTCTGTCATGTTATTTCACTCCCACCAGAGGAACAGCATCATTTTGGCCTGCCCCCTCTAGTGTTGTGATCGATGGGCTTGGTCAGCCTGTGGAAGATTATTACATAATTAAAACAAGAGTAGACCTGTGTCCTGACCTTTGTCCTGACCACAGCACTTGCAGGACTCGATATTTTCACTACCAAGTAAAATTTTCATTAATATTCCGTCTTTCTATATTATGACATAAATTTCAAAATTAGGAACTGAGCTGACCGTAGGATTTCATTCATCAGGATGAAGGTCTGCATTAATTAGATTTTCACACGCTTCTGCTCTTTCTAGCATGATTTGTGGAAATGTGGTGTATGTTTAAGTGATCTTATAACAGACTACTGGGGTATATGCTGAAATTGGTGGTGTTGTCATGTCTCATTGCCAGCACAAATGAACAAGTTGTTTTAAAATACAACCACTTGGTTCAATCAAGAAGCACTATGGATAAAGTAAGAGATGTGGTTTTTTGAACTGTTAGTAAAATCTTTTCTGGGGTGGATTTTTACTTCCTTAATTCAGTGATCTCTCTTTCTCACCTTTATTTTTGGAGAATCCTGTTTTCAAATTTTGTCAGGCCTCCATTTTTTCCATCAGGGCATTTCTGGAGGAATTTCAGGGCCATTTGAATGAGTTGCTACTTTTTCTCTGCATGCACTAAGGTGGCCCTCGGGGCAGTGGCAGCATTCTCTTCCAGTGGCAGCTAACGCCCTTGCTTCCGAAAGGGAGCATGCACACAGTTTCTCTATCTCTCTTTGGGATGTCTCAAGCACTTGAAGCTGTTAGCATTATGTGATGCTCTTTCTTTTGCTGTGTAATGTGTTGCTTGTTCTTAGCTGAGTTGAAATCTCAGTGATACGCTTATGAAATTTGTCTTGCACAACCCAGAATCTGTTTAAATTTTTAGTGATAATTATGGGGCTAAAATATAGGAAAAAAATACTTGCTTGAGTTGCACAGGGGATGATGTACTCTGGTCCTATCCTTAGAGCTATTGAAGAGTTACATGGATATTGAAGAGTACTAAACAAGGGTACTATGAAAAATAGGACAGTGTAAAAGGAGGGAGATTGAGATGCCAAGAAATTCAGACAGCTTGGCAAAAGTAAAGCATAGTGTTTACTGTGACAATCAAGTACAGGACTGACAAATGTGAAATTAATAATTTATAGTTTTATTCTAGTTGTTTGAATAGTCTATGAATGCATTCAGTCAATACATTATTCACTGTAATTTAATAAATATATGTTTCTGACTTTGAAATTACATTGAACTGTGTGTAGGCAGACACAGAAAGATGTGGGAATGGGGGAGATAGTGTTGATATATGTATTTTTCTTAATTTTCTTGCTCAGACAGGCTTTCTGCTTTGACTTCTGAATTTAAGATGATGTGTGGGTTTAGTTCATATCATCCATGTGAACAGAGCCAGGAAATCTGGAGGCAGAACATCAGAGAAGGAAGGACAATCTTCTTGGGCATTTCCACACATCCTTAACTTTATTAATGTTCTAAATACTAAAATATAAGATATAAATAAGAAAAAATTATATTTTATGTCTAATATGATAATATACAATGTAAATATATAACGATGTCAATATATAACATCTGCAGGGTTTTTTGCCCTTAGAAACATAGGCTTTTATACAACCAGTGAAGGCAGAGATCAACTATTACACTGATAATAAGAACAAAAGGAAATATATTTGACAGTATTACAGCAATTTGTGCCCTAACCCTAGACCTTGACCAATTTTGTTATATTTAAGGTACATGTTGCCTGGAAATTAGACTTAAAAAATATTTTATTTTGTGTTTATTCAAAGCAGAAGGCTTTTTTTTTCCTTTTTGTTATGAAACTATACTGTGTGGAGGCCTGTTGCTTACTAGGTTTTCCATGTTTTATGTAACCAGGCTGTGAGAACACTGTCACATGATTTTAGGAAAGTATCTGTCAATAAAAACTCAATCCCTTAAAAAAAAAAAAGAAAGAAAACAAAACAGCTAAAGCAACCTCACAGGATGAGAAATCTAGAACAGTTTACCAATCTAAATCAGAGGAGGATTAGAAACTCTGCAGTGAAAAAGAACAATAAATGAAGTTTCTAATCCTGGAATATTGGGCGTAATCTCCCAGGTCGGTCTTCAGGCAAACAATAGACAAAACTAAATTGCTACTTTAATACTGCAAATGCATATTTAATATGCACTTATGCAGTACTTGGGCTTATTATTTGAAGAAAAGATAGCTAGAATACCAATTTCTGTTTAATTCCCCAAGTTACATGTGCATCTTGGAAAACCTCTTCTTTCTCAGCAGTCACGTGTTGCACATTATACCTAGGCTGAGTAGTACAGGTTAGCTGAAAAACTGGAAATTTGAAAAGACTGTGAAATGGAAGGAAAACATTGAAGAACTTTAATACTTTTGGTCGCTGAGGTATTAATTTTATATGTAAAATATTAGTTTGCTTGATATATTTGAGACCTGGCAAAGTACATTGAACAGCAAAAAGGTGAAAATGGAGTGTGATTGATTTGCCCTTGAAAACTTGTTCATTAAGCTTTTGCTGTATAGTTTGAGCAAATATGATGAATGTGTAAATTTATACTGAAAATTATTTAAGAAATTACATGTAGTTTCAATTGCTGTCTCAGCTAAAAATATGAACATCTTTGCAGTATTTCTGTCTCTCTGACATGTTTGTCTTCTTCTGGCATTCTGGGGCATGTTTGGTGCTGCACTAACTGAGGCCACTTTGCTGGTGGCAGCATAGGTAGAAAAGGAGATAGAAAAAAATTGAAAGGAAAGAATGATTTAAACCAACATGGGACAGCAGATAGCTGAGGTATAGCATTTTCGTACTTTTGAATGCAACTCTTTTTTTTTTTCCTCCTGTTTTCTCTCTTTTTTAGTTTGGGGTTTTTTTTTTTTGTTTATAAAACTACGTAATTGAAATCCTTTCTAAACAAGAAACTGTAAGAAGACTACAATTGTCTTTTTACATATTGCAAGAATAATAGAAAATATTATAAATGGAAATTCACCATTTTGTCTATTTCTTCTTCCTTTTCCTTTATTTCCTGTACTGTCTCCCAAAAATAGAGTAGGGCCTATGGCACATTTGGCTTCAAAGCTTATGAAATCACATTGCTGCGTGAGCATTTCTGATCTTACTGAAATGGACAAAAAAAGGAGTAAATTGGGGAAAAGGAAGCAAGCAGATTTCAGCTTTTGAAGATGTAGGCCATATGTGCATAAATCAAGTTAACTCTTGAGGTGACTGAATAGGGTGTTCAGAACTGGTGTTACACTGAAGCCATTCAGTCTGCATCAGGAAGAATTAAAATGGAAAGTCTGTCTCCAGTGAGTGTAGGTTAAGGTGTACTGATGCAACTGCTGTGCTGATGGTGAAAGTGTGGTGTAGTGCTCTGGGTTTTTGGAGAGAGAATCACCGAGGCTGGCAGAAGGGGGAAGTTTTGGAGTATAACTCATTTTGATCATTAGTCTCAACTGGTGCTCAGTGACAGCTGTGCTCCTGGGCTTTTGCAAATCCAGCATAAGGAGGATAGAAGACACATCTTTAAAGATAAATGTGAGGTTATAACAGCAAGATCCTCAGGGATTTTGCTGTTATATATTTTTCATTATTGCAAGCTCTGCTGTAGCACAGTGCCTCAGTGCATGTGTGTGTGTTTTAAATACAACTATGACTACCCTAGTTTTCTTCCAATTCTCACTTCCCTTTATATCTCTTCTGCCCCTCAATAATTAAGCAAATGCAAGGCTAACAATATTTTTATGATATTGCTGCTTCTTAAGGATATTCTTGCTCACCTTGTAGCTCTTTGAAAGGCTTGTCTTCTGAGCATATCAAAGATCTATAAGGTGAATTCATTGAGTCGGGATTTGCTTGTATTTCTCTGCGGACAATACTGAACATGCTTTTACCCACATTTTTCATACAGGGGGACAGTATGGAAGGAAACCATCCTTGAACTTGTGAATTTTCATTCAGTAGTGAATAGCTTACATGTTCTACAGAGATGGCTTTCATGAACAGTGGTCTTCAGTTCTTGATCATAGGGATTGGGTGAGGACCTGTTGTGTCTTACTGGAGGAGACAGGATCAATAGTGCTTCGTCTTCATGAGAATGGGAGAAAGAGGCAGATCATACAGAGGTGGAGGACATGGAATTAAGAAGCTGAGCCAGAAGATTCAGGCTGAGTCACAGTAGCAAAATTATAACAAAATATCCACAGAAGGCCATAATACCTGATACTTCCAAACTTAATTTCATGTTCTCATTCTTTTAGTTGATTAACTGTGTAATCCGTTGCAAGAGAAGAAAAAAATAAAAGTCTTTTTATTCCTTAATGGGGTTTAATAAGTCATTCCAAGCTCCTAAAAAATATCTTCTGAGTTTATAGTCATCTTACTTGCTGAGATTTTTGGCAGGATCCTCAGAATACTGATTTGATTTGAAGCTGAAGTTCCTGTCTAATTCAAAACTTAGTATGCTTCCCATCCTTTGCCAAACTAATTAGGGGAAAGGTAATAGTGTTCAGGAACTTCATGACCTGGGATTTCTAGGAAGAAATGTTGTTTTAAACATGAAAGGTGGTGATTTAACCTCTTACGGAAAAAAATCTCAGACACTTTGGTTTTAGATTTTACTGTTTACATGGCAGGTGAAGGCAGTCCAGAGAAATTCTTTGCCATTCCATTTAACCCTGTACAGAAATCAGCCAATCATTTCATAATTATGAAATTATTAATCACTTAATTATTCTAGATTATTTGCAAACATCTTTACCTCTTGAAGGTATTACCTCTTGTAAGTTAGGAATATGAGGTGATTAAGGTGTCTGAGGCCAAAAGCTGTTGCTGCTGCATTTTATTTATAAACTAACAATGTAAAATTGTAGCTCAAAATCTTGTAGTTGACTGAAATTTAGCCTGTGCATTAAATATGGCTATGATTTTGTTTTTGACGTTTAGCATATAGAGGCAGGAACTAACATTGTACAGTCAATATAGATACAAAGTAATTTTAGCTTGACTTAATTCCAGTGTGTAGTTCAGATAGATGGGGTACTGGCAATCCATTTGCGGTTCAAAACAGCAGCTGTTAAAAGCCTGTGGGGTCGAGCACTAAAAAGGGTTTTTTACTAAACCTAAACAGAAGTACAACTTTCATCGTGCCCTGCATTATAAACGTGATTCCTCCTGCTTCACAAATACCTCTTACATCAACATCTGTGCGGGCATCAGCGGGGTCAGAGGGCAGTGAGGCTGGAGCAGATTCAGCACCCACCTCCCCGGGCCGATGAGGGCTTTGGAGCTGAAATGCTTCTGCTATAGTGACAAATCTCTTTTCGCCTGAAATGGGGTGAAAAGGAAATAGCAGATGCCCTTAACTAGGGAGGAACTACTTCTTGGTTAATGGTGGCTTTCAAATGTAATTGTCACTTGTCAAATAACTTCAGCCCTGTCAGGAACTATACTGGCACAGCGACTCCATCCACCAGGCCCTGCAGCATGGCATGGTGTTATCTTGAGGAAATGAATCACATTCTCAAGTATCAATGCACTTTCTTTTCGTAGCGTTTACCTCTTCATTTCCCTTTAAGTAAAACATGTGTTGTCCTTTCTATAACTTTGGTTGCTTTTTATGTTTGATGGGGGATGTGCGGTTCTTGCACTTGTATTGTCCATTCAATTTGATTATAAACCCTACCTGGTTAGGTACAAAACTTCAGAGGCTTATCACTATGTTCTGTCTATATTGTGTATATTAAGTACTTTAAACATACAACCCATTCAATGTTGATACAGAGATTTTTTTCATAGCTTCTTGCAGTAAAACTATTTCTCTGTGCTTTGAAAATTGAATATTTTCCAGCTGGCATTTAGTAAAATGTGTTACTCAATGAGCAAAGCATAGTTCTATAATTTAAATTTCTGTCTGTCCTCAGGTCTCCATAGCAATTGGAACACACAAACTGCATTAGAGCACAAATTTATATGAACATTGCTACCTATGTGTTGAGAATGCTTATTTTTTGACTCAACATATATTTGATGAACACCTTAATAGTATTAAAATCAGTTTAAATCAAGTTATTGATTCTTCTAGGTTAAAAAATACTTGCTAATATAATTAAATAATTTTTACCATGCTATTTATTCCAAGACTACTTCATGGTCAGATGGACAAAATGATATCATTTCTCTTACCATAATCTGCATTAAATTCATGAATGCCTTTTTTACACGTATACTTATTTTACGTTGTTTGAATACTAAAGTATTTTTAGACAATAGTTAAAAACCACTATAAAAATTAAACTCCAACTGAATAGCAACTAAGATTCTGAACAATGTATTTAAACTTGAGCAAGACGGTTAAATGCTATAAAAATTAACAAATGAATGGGTGGATTAAGGGGAAAAAACCCCTCATTTCCTGTTTTGTAATTTATAGCTATTGTTCCTGCTAATTAGGTCAAAGCAAAAGGGAGGGGTTATTCTGGTTCTGAGTGTGCAGGAAAAGACTCTTGAAACATGACAAGATTATTGAATGTTGAAATGTCTGGGGGAAAAAAACAAAAAAAAATTACACATAGCATGCAAAAATGTGTCTTTTTCTTGCATAATCCTTTCTTTTTGGGTGTGAGCAAAGTGATCTGTGGTCAGCAAGAAAGACTGTCTTCAACTAATAAATTATTTTGAAAATTTAACAACTGAACTGTGATAGCGGGATACGATAAATAAGAAATTTTGTTAGCATTGCATTATAGGTGGTGTAACCATGGAACAGAGGCAAACTAATTGGCAAATGTAAGAGACATAAATTTTGTTACAAATTTATCTCATATCTTACCTCTTATCTTGATTTTTTTCTGTTTTGTCTAATAAAGGGCTAGGAAACTTAGACTAATAATAAGATAATTATCAGATCTTTAGATGTGGAGAAGAAAATCTTAGAAATAATATCCAACATTTTAATGCATTGTTTATTTTAGGGTGTATTGCCACATGAAGTTAAAATAATACAGAAACTTCTGGCCAAATGTCACTTACAATAGCCTTTTAAAATTGCGTCCAGATGTTTAAAAGAAAAATCTTTTTAGTATTTTCAGAAAGCCTGGGAAATTTTACATTTTGAACAAAGTCAATGTTCAATCAGAAATCTTGTGTGTAAAAACAAGTTGACTTATAATTATCGGTATTATTATTAAATTACACTAAAATGCACAGTTTGGGTTTGGTTTTTTGGCTTTTTTTTTCTGAAAATACCTTTGGCTTTGAATGAGTGGGTGGAAAAAATAGGCAATAGAAAATTATTTAGGTACAAACTGTATTACCAGATAGTTTATATTCAAACATGAAATTAACTTTATTATTCCATTTGTCTTTTCTCTTTCAGTTGATCTATTTCATCTCTTTACCAATATCACATAAATCTGAACTTTGGCATCTTTTTACATTTGACATTTTAGAGCTTAAGCAACTTAATATTCTTACAATGTAGATCTTACTGCAACCTGCATATGTAATTAATTTTTATAGTCTATTTCTGGCTAACTGCACAAAGCTTTGCCATCTTTCAAACCACTAATATTTTCTGCTCTAATATGGTTTATAACATATGCTTTCCTTTCACGTTCCGGTTGGATAACAAAAGAAAATACTTTGATCATAAAATCTGGCCCTGTAAGAGGAATAAGTATCTTCTTGCTCTTTAAAGGCTTTGGTTCCCAGAATTGCTGCTTGTGACACTGCATTTTAGTTTGGAGCACTCTGCCACTCTGGAGCTGTATACAATACCATTTTATACAGAATAGTTATGAGGGGTTTTTGTTACTATTCTTTTACTGAGACTGTCTCCAAAAAAACAGAGCACAATTTCTCAAAGACTATAATAATTTCATTATTCAAAAAACAAAGGCTCATTCCGAGAGTTGAGAGACTAAACTCTATACTAATTTTGTGTGATGTATTTGAAGAAGTTGTTTCATCTCTTAGTAATATCTTGGTTTTCCCTTCAGAACAATTGTATAGGAAATTGATGCTACAATAACAACTCATGGGTGTTGTTCGTACTTCACAGTGCAGCCAGCACACATATATGTATACATATAATATATACGTGTATTTTCTTGAATATCCTAATTATTCAGGCTCCAGACCATTTACAATCATTATGTAGAAATATTTTATATTAAAGACTGACTATCAGATACACTTCTTAAGAATTCTTTTTTTGTTAATATTTTTTACTTCTAATAGGTCAGATTTTTAATACACATTGTAATGCCTAAACACTTGTGTCCTGCATATAGCTACAAATTCTTATTGATCTCTCGTCACCTTGGCAGGACGAACTCTGCTGGAAAAGCTCTTCAGCCAGCAGGAAAATGCACCACAAGAAGAAGCAGAAAAACTGTGTTCTCGCATTATTGCAATGGGTCTTTTGCTTCCATTTACTGACTGCTTCAGAGAGCCATGTAATCAGAGTGCCCAGCAAAGCACGCCCACGTTTGATGTAAGTACTGAAAAAGTTATCTTTTCTGTCTTTTTTGACGCAGGACATGATTTGCTAATGGTTTATCCGTCCTGATAGAATTCTGTTTGTCATTTTAATGAAAATTGCCCTTAGAGTGACCAGCTATTTTTCTGTGCTCAGGTATGTATGCTTTTGTATCCATGTAAGCATAAGAACGTTCTCCTGTTGCCTTTCCCTGGGCTTAGAATTAAAAGCCAAACACAGTTAGAGGGGAAAAACGGGTTTTACCTCTATATTTATTCAAGGATCCCTTGGTGCATCACATCCATCACAACCAGAAAGCACCCTCGAATGCACACCAAAAATGCACACCCAAAAGTGCCCACCAGGATGCCCACCCCAAGAATGCACCAGGGTGCACCCCCCAAACAACGTGCACACACACACACACACACACACACAAAATGCACACCGCCCGATGATTCATGTATACAATTATAGACCTTGCACATTAGCATGTCTATCAAAGACTCCCCAGTGAGAGGCTCAAGAGAAGCCCCTGTCCTGAGGAACCTTCCCCCTGGAGGGGCCTATCTTAGTTTACAGAATGTGTTCTGGAGAGGACCTTGGTGTCTGGGGCTTTCTGACCCAACTGCGAGGTTCCCGAGATGTTTGGTCTCTTGGCTTAACAGAACTTTGGGTCTAAGCGAGTTATCAGACTTAGGGAATTACAAGTATGTGGGCTAAAAGCACTAAGGATACATGCAAAGCTGTATGAAAGGGTGTATGAAAAGGGTATATGAAAAAGCAAAAAATCATCATGGCATCACTCCTATAACTTGATTTCTTTTTAACTCATATCTTAGCCTGCCATACTGTTCTTCATTTGCAGTTTTCATTAAGGTATCTTCTTTGAATCAAAGCACTATATACGACTACCAAGATTTCCATCAATAGCTGCTTCACCAAAAAATATAAATTAAAGGAAAAACAGAAAACAGCAGGTCACAAAATTTTACAGAGCACAGACTGGATGTCTATGCTAGATTTTTTTTTCCCTGAAAATACTTTTGGTACAAAATAATGCCGGGGTCAGTGCAAGTTTGCTGGCATTCCAGCTGTAGTGTTCTCTGTGCCTGTGGGCTATCTGGCCAGGTGTTTGCTCACTCTTACAAACCTGGGGTATAGACATAACCTTACATACTTTTGCTTTCTCTTGGGTAGTTAATTCAACATTAGGATGTCTTCTTGTTGTAACCTATGGCACTTTGTGTTTCATGTGGCTAAAGATAATCAGGGATTTTCTCTTCATTAATTAGCTTCAAAATAGTATACAAGTATTAACTAATCTACTTAGTACCTTGCTGGTATAGTTAAGATCATCCCTGTTCTAAATATTTAGCTGAAGCTTGGTTAGAAACACGCAAAAAAGGATTGGCGTAGATATGAGAGAACACAATTTCTTCTTAACTCTGTAAATCTTTCTCATCTTCCCTGAAGAATAGTTTAGCATAACTGGTGAAGGGAAAACTGAGAGAGTAATTTTTTCCAATGAATTCTTATACAAGCTTTCCTAAATAACCCAGTTCATCTACAAAATCATCCCACGGTCCCTCTAACAATATTATATGTTTATGTTTTGGGGTTGCTGTTACTATTTTTTTTTTTTAAGATGCAATATTTGAAACATTTTTAACTGGTTTTTGAAACTAATTGAAAAATGCCATTTAGCTATAAAATTGAGGTTACTCAGGCAACTTAAATCACACAGTATTTGAAAGTACTTGGGGTTAAATATATTCATAAAAGTTACTGGAAAAGACAAGTTTCTTATTTTTCAGGTTGTTTAAAAGAGTCTGGTAATGTTTTCAGTTCTACTGCTGTTGCCATATATTCAGCAATGTCCTTTAGAGTACTGAATACTATATTCTTAAAAAGCTTCTCTGTTATAAATAGATTTTTTACCAAATTCAAAGTTTTCAAACAAGCAGAAAAGGCTCCTTTTTTAACTGATATACCATGCTTTCTGTGAGTATCAGGTATTTTAATTATCTTTTGTTTAACATATCCAACAGGAGGGACATAGTAGTAGCCTAGAGCATGTCAACCATCTGTCAAGGTCAGGAATTTAAGATGTTGCTGGATTAGCAGTGATCTTAATGTGACTTGGTCTATTAGTAAGCCACAAATGTCACAGCTTCTGTGACTATTTTTCTGTATAAATCCCCTAAATAGATCACACTCCTGGTAAAACAGTGTCAGAAGTGGTGTACTGCCCTCTCATTTAACCAGTAGTTCCTTCTTCTTCAAGGGAGCATGCAGCTGTCTTGAACACTGGGATCTCAGTAACTGAATTCCACATGGTGCAGAGCTGAGAGCTGCTGATACTGAGTTTTGGAATATGTTTCTCTTCCAGCCTTGGTGACCACAGTACAGGAACACCTACCAGATTATTCATTACACGTTCTCCGAAATGAAAATATTTAGACCTTGCAGTATAAATTCTAATGGCTGAAAAGTTTAAAATTGTGCATCTCTTAGCTTCTTGGAGTAAATAAAATATTTTACGGGCAATAAATGCCAATTTTTATGTAAGGGAATAAAACAATTAAAAATTAGCACCAAAAATTATGGTGATGCTGAATGTTACTTAAAAAAGGACATGTAAGATTGATGAGTCGTGTCCTCTCTTGCATCTCTCTCCATGTCTGTACCTTGGGGTTTTTTCTTGTTCACGTTTTTCTTGTTTGTTCGTTCGCATTTTTTAAAATTCATTAGAGTAAGACTTAAATATTGATCTAACAGTTTATTTCAGACAGAGGACTCGGACTAGCCTTAAGTAATACCTAAATTTCACCCATTTAGAATTAGGAGGTACATTTTTTTGACCTTACTCCAAAATTGGGAGCAGAGGCAGAACCATATTCTTCCTTCATCTCTGAATTCATCAGACTCCCAGTTCAGTTTTGGATTGCCTACAGTTTGTCTGATGTCCCTTTCACTTAGCTGGAACTGCCATCAACAAAGCTCCTGTAGCCCTGTCCTGGTCCCTGCCACCTTGTTGTCCTTCCTCCTTTCTTCATCCAGCTATGGTGCTTGCCTGTTCCTTAATGTTACTTCTTTGGCTGTTTTGATTTTTATCTTAGTCTGGTGCTTGTAAAGTCTCTTAGGTCACTCCATCAGAATATACATATATTTTTTTACATAATTTCCAACACTTTTTCCACTGAAACCCTTCTCTGAATCCTGTCTTTTCTCCTTTAGTGACTTATCCCGTTTATTTCTGAACTTTAAAGTACAATTTTTTTTACATTGAGTAAAATCCATGATTCCCTTCTTGCTTAAGTGTGGTCCCACAGACCTCATTTTTTGAAGATGGTAGGTTACAGTTTATGAAAACAATTCAGTAAGCTTTGTTCACTCTATGATCTATTGCTCGTGGTTTGAGATGAATATTAAAAGTCCTATTCTCTCACTTTGATCCCCTTTTCTGGATGGCCTCTACTGAATTTAATTTAACATGGCTAGTGTTGAAACCTCTTGAAATGTTTACAATTGCACATTCTGATTATATTCTCATTTTCTTTTTTATTCATGCCTGCTGGTCACCTCTACTTTTCCCTGTCGTAGAAATGTTTCTCCAAATCTTGTGTCTGTTTTCTCAGTAATGCAAGAGATCTGGTTTGCTTTTCTTCTCCCAAGATATTCCAGGCTTCAGTGTAGGCCATTTCACAATGGTACATGACCTCTTTTTGATTTCTTTTTGTATCCTATTTCTTTCTCTTCCCCTCTGTCTGACTGCAATTAAGCAGTGCATTAAAAGTAAGGACAACTTTCACGGATCTTTCACAGTTTCTTGGGCTAGTATTGTAATGGCTCCTAGAAGTCAGTTTAATTTAAGTTCTTGGCACTTGTGTCTCTGGTGTATGCTATGCTTTGTGGATGTGATGCTTACTCCTTTTTTCATATATGGCAAACGTGAAAGATCAACAAATGCCAAATGAGAGCACAAATCTTCAGAGAACTAAGAGCTGTCATCACATTTATGCTGAGGAGAGTGTCTAGTTTCCAGAGGCTTATGTATAAGTCAGGTCTTTGGATAGATTTTAATGATGATTGGAGGTGGCATGTTCATGAAGTATCTGAACTTTTTGTCAAATTAGCCCAAAGGACAGAAATTTTAGAACTGTTTTAAGGCCTTGTGAGAAAACTTGCATGTTCAATCTTGGCCTGTTCCATCATTTCTTTTGAAACAGATGATGGCAGCTTCCCAGAATAAAGGTTAGTCTAAAAAATAAAAGTTGAACAGAGCTTTAAAAGTAACAGAAATAGACAGGGTTGGGGTTTTTAAGATGTTTGCTCTTGAGAAGCAGTGGAAGCTTTTGTTATAGCTCTTCCTACCTACTCTTACAATGTAAAGAGTGTCTTAAAGAGTAAGTAAATATTCAGTGGCAGGTTCTCTGTCTAGAAATATGTTGCCCTCACTGCTATTTTCCCATTTGCTGGAGAGACTGCTAATTATTGCTTCATGTATGTCATGACGACTTACTCATCAGACTATCTTTAGTCTTTCATGCTTCTGCTAGTATTTTATAAAAGAAAACCAGAGGGTTTAACTAAAAAATAAATAAAGTCAAGAAATTAAATGGGCAACTTATAGAAAGATAGATTAGCTAAAAGCCTACACAAAGCATGTTCTTTAAAAAAAATTGCTTGTCTTTTGAATAGCTATTGACTGCTTGCCTTTTAAATTTTTCCCTTTTTAGCAGTTCTGAGTTATTCAAGAGAATTTCTAAAGATTCAAATTAAAATCAAATATGTTCTGAGTAAATGATATGAAAGAAATTAATGCTTTGTGAAAAACTCTTCCATTAGTGAATCATAGAACCATTAAGGTGGTAAAGACCTTTGAGATCATCAAGTCCCACCATTAACCCAGCACCACCATGTTCACCATTAAAGCATATTCCCAAGTGCCACATCCACATTCCTTTTGATCACTTCCAGGGATGGTGATTGTACCACTTCCCTAGGCAGCCTGTTCCAATGCCTGACTACCCTTTCAGTGAAGAAATTTTTCCTAATAGCCAATCTAAACCTCCCCTGGTGCAGCTTGAGGCCTTCTCCCCTTGTCTTGTCTCTTAGCTGAGAGCTACCTATCTTCCTACATGTAAGGTAGCTGTAGTCTTAAGCTTTTTAGCATGTTACCTCATTATACTATCCTATTAGGGTAAAATAAACATGAAATTGACCTAGCTAAATGGCGCATCTTTGGCAAGAATGTAACAGGCAAGTTTTGCCTTCACCTGTTGGAGAATCAAAGTTTTTAATAAGTAGAGATCTCATCTGCTTAGGTCCTCTCTTAATATTCACAGAAGGTATAAGATAGCTATCTTCAGAGAGCAATCAGTAGTGTGTATAAAGTATACATATTTGCATTAGAATTTAAACTGTTCATACACCAATGAAAGAAGCCGGCATTTTCCTA
Organism: Gymnorhina tibicen; assembly: GCA_013399875.1. Lineage (NCBI taxonomy): Eukaryota > Metazoa > Chordata > Aves > Passeriformes > Artamidae > Gymnorhina > Gymnorhina tibicen. The sequence continues at coordinate 5,797,045 of VXAZ01009477.1, forward strand.
TCAATGTGAGGCAAATTTCTTTAATATCTCAGTGCTAAGAAATATTGACAGGACTTGGTGTTTGTATTTTATCCAGTAATTGCAATTAGAACACACTGTGGATGCATAGTCCCTAATCATGACTTCCCGTTTCAGATTTTCCAGTTCACGTTGTATAGTCTTAAGCTATGGGCAGTTTTTTTATTTCATAACAAGTTTCTACTTTTTTTCTGATAAGCTTTTCAAGTAACTGTGTTGTTTCCGAGTAATAGATTTAAAACACTTAAACTCTTAATGAAAACAAATAATTTTGTGATAGGGCCTTTTTTTCTATAGTTTTGTAAGTGCTTTTGAGAAGAAAACCAAGCATCCCTTGGTACCCATACTGTATTCCTTGTTTGAGGAACATTATTTCACATTTAAGGGTCCAATAACTACTTCTTTTCAAGTAGCACTAACCAGAAATATCATCTTCTTTCATCTTTCTTTGTTTCTGGTTTGATTTTGACTGGGCTATCTCTCTACATCTCTTTTCAGTGCTTCCATTTAATCCTCTTACTGTGTTGAGTACAGCTGTTAAGGCCTTGATTTATCAACAATTTCAGCACATTCTGTAATGAAAGGGCTAAATAACATCTTCTGGATGGTATCTTTCTTTGTCGTGTTATGATGTGATTTTATAGAGTCATGTTTGTCAGTTTGGGATAGGCACTGCCCCTTGTGCCGTTTGTAGTTATGATGCCTGACTAGGCTGTCATCTGTTTCTGAAATAATCCTTCCCCAAGGAAGCAGAGAGACAGACAGCATGAATGGAAAACACTAAAAAAATGACTGTTTTCCTATTATCTCCTGGCCACCTGTGGTGATGCAAATGCTTTCTAAGGAAATAAAGACACTGCTTTCTTTCTGCTGAGTAGTAGCAGATGGTGGAACTCTGCAAGTCGGAAGGAAGAGAAATTAGTGATGTGAAGGCTTGACTTAATTTGAACTTATTTGCACTGCTTATATCAGTCTGAAAATTAGTGGGTAAACAGATTGCAGATAGACTCCTTTCTCAGAAGGCAGAGAGCCAAAAAAACAGTGATCATTTTCCAAAGAACTTTCCCAAGTAGTGACATCAGATAGGAGAACTTCAATTCTAAACTGCAGCACAGAGCTGGCAACAATGCATGCAGCATTTCTTCAAGCATACTTTTAATGCTTGGGCATGTAATGTGTAAGACTGAATGTAGTCCCATCTTAGGAAATTTGTCAGAGCAGTATCTTGGAGTCAATAGTGAATAAGACTTTAAAAGTGACCAAGCGAAAACTGTGGGCTAGAGCAGAGAAAACGGATGGTTAATCTGCTGTCTTAATCGTTGTTTGTAGTGTAGTTTCATATTGGCTAAACCAAAGCGTCCATGTCTCCTCTTCCATTGCCCAGTCACACTTTGTGACGCTTTGTCTTTCGTGGGTGAGCAACTCTGAATATTCTTGAGTGTAGTAAAATGGAAACAGTTGGTTGATCACTGGGCTGAAGTATTACTTTTGTGCTGCTTCCCTGCTTCCATTTTTTTTTTCAATTTTAATTGCATATTTATTTTACAGTTGTTAGCTCAGGCCCTGCAGCCTTGTACTCTTTTTAGTCCTTTTCTTTTTCTTTCTCTTTCTTCTTTCTGCTTGCTTGTGGTGGTGTATACACTTTCAACTGAGATGCTTTATGTGTAGGATGTTGCTAGGTTTTCAGGTTTCTTTATGCAATGAACATTGCTTACCTGCTTGTTCTTCTGAAGAACTGCTTCAAGAGCCATATAATGAATGTTAAGTTTATACCACCTGTTTAAATTTTTTAGTATCATTGTGCATATGGTGAAGGTGGTGGTCAGCCTGTCACCTCAAGAGATCTTTATATTTTATGACTTTCACTAGGTTAGTTCTCTTTCTTCAGAATTTCATTCATAAGAAGATGTTTTGTCTTGCTTGGAATTGTGAATAAATTGAGGGTTTAATTTGCATATATTGCATATCTCTCAGAGTTTTACAGTAGTAAAAATCACGTGGTCAAATTGCATAGAGGTGAAAGGAATTTTCTAAGGAAGCAGTTTGATTTGAGTAATTCAAAATTTTCAGAATCCAAACTTACGGAGGAACTGTGTCAGTGCAAATGAAAACAACACCTGATGAAGAAGCTTCTTATGAGTCAACGAGAGGTCAAACCATCAGGTCATGTCAGTAATAGCTGATAACCTGGTGGTCTTGGGATGCGGCCTTCCAAGTGGGTGTTCTATTTGGATGTGTAGAGAGGTTAGGTCTGGATCTCCTTTCTTGAAGGCTAGCCACTGTTCCCTCTTCCAAGGAAAGTTTGCTTTAAGCTCACCAGTTGAACCTGTTCAGCTATATTAAATGTAGAAGTTGCTGGGGAATAGGAAAACCAAGACAACAACTCTGCAACAGAATGACAATAGATGTGGAAATCTGAAATTTAGTTTCCTGATTTCCTTTCCCCATGAGAGATCTAACTGCAGGGCTATTGGCTCTCTTTGCCTCTCCTGGGATGTTGCATTGAATCCTGAGCAAAGTTTGACGGGATCGAACATATTGTTTCTCTCTGGTTAAGAAGGTTGAAGTCATTTCATGTGAAGTAAATGTTTAATGACTTTTGACACTTGTGTTTTTAAATTCATTGTTGAGGCACATTGGCTCCCTGAAAAGAAAAAAAAGCCTCTCAACTCAAGTAAAATGCTTATGTAACAAATTCAGTTCATGAGGATAAAGTGCTGCTTCAGCTATACATTACTGTATTATGAAGGACTTGCTGTTTTTCAACCTTGAGAAGCATCTGTGCTCACTAGTACAGCCAAAGCTAGCACAAGTCGAGGGCTGTGTTTAATCACTGCTCTGGTTCTGTTAGTGGCAAGACAGAGCTTTGTTACTGAACCCGTCCTCAAAAAGTAAACCACTTTCCCCATTCTTAAAAGTATTGATTTCTTCATTTTAAAAGCTGCTTAAAATAAAGCAGTCTCCTGCTGATAAAAGCATTTTGAGGTAGTCTGGCTCTAGTTTCTCAAACTAAAACCTTGGTTCTCCAATTAACTCTTAGTATGCAGTGGAGAGCATGCAGTTTGCTTTCTTTCATTTTAGAGGTTGTATACTTAGTATACTGGAATGATGAAACCTCCTGAATGGAAAAAAATTTAATTCCTTCCATGCACTTGCAACAGACTAAATGCCAAGAAATTATATACAAATGTGGACAAGCTCTTTGGAGCTCTTAGCCTGGAAAACACCTCTGACACATGGAGTCTGGTCCCTTTTTATCTCAAGTAACATAAAATGTAATTGCTCTGTGAGTTTATCTTGTCCATCTTAAATGCAGTTACACTTTTTTCTCTCCCCATTCTTCAACCTCTTCCCACTGAAAAATTGTCATCCAGACTGATTTGATGAGTAGGAACCTTCTCATAACTACTGCTCTCTGTTTACTCCTGGCCCATTTATACTTGCTGTGAACACGCCAACACTTCTGTTCTCCCTTTTCAGAACAACTTCGAATGTTTATGGTTCTAGTGAAAATTTTTTCAAGTTTACTATTTATAAAAGAAAATCTTCTGCAAAATAGAGCCCAATTGCCTCACAGCTCAACACAGGAACCATCAGGCAAGTTAGTACAAATGCACTCTCAAGTAAGAAAGTTTAGAGGTACTGCTAATGTACTTCCTCCCTATACTGCTGTAGAGCATTGTGCTGCTGTACTGCCTTACCTTTCCCCATCTGATTGTGCTTTGTTTTTTTTTCCTTGAGAATTATCGAAATACTTCTGGTCAGATTTTTTTTTTCCCTCTTGATTCTCACATTGCTAATTCATGCTTTTGCAGTCATTTGGGGCAAATATGTATACACCTATTGTTATTTCAGCTCCATCTCCTGTACCTCTTTTAAGCCTTTCTCACAGTGGCTATTTTTGTTCTTTGAACTGGAAGCAGATAAACAGCTGATTAAAAACAGAAATGACATTGAGCAGATGATTGTATCACCTGTATATCTCTGGGAGCAATGCAGCATGCATTCAAGGTTTCATATTATATTCCTACAATGAGGAATATACTAATCTGTAACTCAGATAATGTCTGTGGCCCAGGGGAAAAAACTGTTCTTCTGTTTGAAAAATGTGTGATCCCTTTTCTAAAAGCTCTAGGCCCACCAGAATCTTCTGATGATTGCTGCAGGTCTAGTTCATGGCCCTGGTTTTGTGTTCACCAGCCACATGTTATTTTCTAGAGGCCTTTTTCTGAGTAGCTTCCAGCATTCATTTCCATCTTTAAAGGTGAGCCGGAAAGAATCTACAGCTCAAGCAGTGAAGGAACATATTTAATATTTAATTTATTATGTACTTGAAATGTAACGCTGTGGTACCAGAGAATGAAAAGTTGTAACAAAAAGCCATTTTCTGTGTGTACTGAGAGCTGTCTGGGAAGAGAGTGAGTTAAACTGCAGACCTGGCTCTCTGTGATTCTAAATGCTAGCATCTATAAGTGGTAAAATGTATATTGATTAGGTACCATCAGATCCTGCGGGAAGTTTGCCTCGCCCATGTGCAGATGCTCTGCACTTTTAAGAACCAGTGGAAAGTGCTGTGTAAGGATGTGTGGAATTGAGAACTCTTCTTGACATGATGTTTAGTGCGCTGTACTCAGACAGCTTGCAGCTTCCAGTGTCTGCCCAGAAATGAGTCTGAATAAATAAGACTGGAATCATTCATTACAAGGACATATATGTAACTTTTTCTCTCAAAAGAGAAGCTTTAAAGACTAAATAGTGGAGTTTGAGCAAGATGAAGTGGAAATTCCAGATGTATCCAAAACTTGATCACGGTAAGCATATTCACTGACTGTATGTATGATTATATTTAGCAAAAATTGCCTCTGAAATGAAACATTAAAGGAGAAAAAGTTGAATGTGGAAATCTAGGTTCATGGATGATTGCTTTGAAATTATTAATACTAAAAACAAATCTGGATTTTTTCATTTGGATTATTTTGTTTCTTTTGCTTCAACAGGACTTCAGCAACACAAAACTGGCTGCATATATCTTTCTTTAAACTGCTCTAATAATCATGCACATTCATGGCATTATCAGATTTGAAAAAGGAGAAATGAGATGGCTTAGTATATTAACTGACAAGGAGCTAAAGACAAAACATAAAGAGGATTAGGTTCTGGACCATAGCTTCAGTGCGTAGGAATTAGGACATTCAAATGATTTGTATCTTTTGAAGGGCATGAAAGTAGAGACAGGGTTAATCTTTTCCCTTTTAAAGTGTAATTTATGGACTATCAACTTGCCTCCATAACTTCAGACTACCTTTCTGTCATGAGGGTTTTTCATATTTTAAATTACGTTTGCAAGCTTGCAAGTAATCTGAAAGCAGTTGTTGTTAAATGCCTTGTTTATATGTTGAAAATGGTATGTTTTCATTGTAGTGCAAGTCCCTTGGAGGTATTTTTGACAGTCCATATTTACATCTGTAAATTTCCATTACATGAGGAGTCTATTCCATTGTCTTTCTCTGTATTGAATAGCGAATTTTAAAAATCCCCCCCAAATGCAATACAAACAAATAATACTGTCTTTTATACTCACAAACAAAGCTCCAATGCTGGGTTAAGAGTTGTTTATCAAGTTGTGTGATGTTTTAATCTATAACTGCTCATATAAAAGATGCTCTAAATTATATCAGCAAGAATATAGGTACTTCATATTTTCTTACCTCCATAATGCATACCATCTGTACAATAATTCTGAGATTTTAAAAAAAAATATATCTTGATTCATGCAGACTAATCTTACTTCAAGAATCTGTTGCTAAATTATTGTATTATGTCTTTCAAGAACTGGCATGGTGAAATGTCATGCCCAGGAACAGTTTAACTGTTTGTCTTCCTTATTTATGCTATGTCAACATTATCTAGAGTCAGTTGTCTTTTGTTTTACTGCCTTATAACCCTACATGTAATCCTACTGAAGTCATCTGTGCTCAGCCAGTTAACCCTGTGCAGAGCAGGGTTCTTCTCTCTGTTCCCTGGACTGTATATGGTACTGAGTGGGCAAGAAAAAAATTGTTCTGGTTTTTCTCAGTGACTTTTTCAAGTCTTATTTTCCTCTGTGTTTTTGAGATTTAAATGGTGCAGAAACAAGACAAATAGCAAAATCCAGCATTTTTCTTTACACAGTATGTACAGGTAGGACTCTCCTTATCCTTTTTTACTCAACCAGTATTGGAAATTGGGCAGAAACTCAGAAACACATATCCTCTAAAGAGCTGGAAATAGACAAAGGGAGAGAACTAAGTGACTCAAAGGACTGAATTAATCAAGCCTTTTCGGATGTTCAAATAGAGTAGCATGGTAATGGGAAAAGGAGAGGCTTTTCAAGGAACATAGAGTTCAGGGCTATGTAAAGAACCTGATGTTATTTTTTATTAAGCTTTTTATCCATTTTTACCTCTATCTAAAGTCACTGTACGTGTCTGGATTTTTGCCATGTTTTTCGTGCTGGGAAGGTCTAGTGAGCTTCCTTTGACCCTGACTGAGGCACCCTCCATAAACCAAAGCTTTTTACTTTATAACAAGCGTTTGTTGGTTCCAAGTAAGTTGCTCTCAATAGAACATTATCACTCTTAAAACAATTTATTTTTAGGCAAGTAGAAACTTAGTCACATAGAATAGTGATTCTCCCAAAAACGAGCATCATTTTCTTCTTCCCCCTGCATATCTCTTCAAAGTTTATTATCTGTCAAATTAAAAAAAAAGTTTTACTCTAAAAATTAAATATATACCAGTTTTTACTCAGGCCATAGCATGAATGAAGTCTATTGAGCATCATCTTTATAAGAAGGTATTACTGTGATGTGACTGTATTTTCATCCTGTGACTTGATTTTTTTTTTTTCCCCAGTTTTGTACTACAATATTCACATCTTTCCAGATCGTTTACTAGGTTACTCATGCAATTGCTGTAAATGGTCTCTATGGAATTTACAGTATTCTAAACATTTAATCACAAGCTGTGCATGTTGATGCAGACTAGGAGTCACAAGAATAATTATTTGAATTGTGGTCATCTAAAATCTTGCTCTTAGCTTAAAGCATGAGTTCGCCCTAGGTTTCATCAGAAAATGTTTGTGTCCTACTTTTAATCATGGATTCAAACACAAAGCTATTGAGCAATAAGGATGTAATCTGATATGAGCCCAGAGGTCTGAGAACACCTTTAGATATTGTTTTTTTTGTTTGTCTTTTTTCCCCTTTTAGTCCAAAAGAAAACCCACCTGCTTATCTGCTTTTCTAAAAATATTAAAAGAGAAGTGATAAAAATAGGGCTGCAAAGAGTGCATATATCAGTTCAATTTATGCTGAAGTAATCCTGTTCCTTTTTCTTACTTGTGTGTTTGGTGTAAAAAGATTATGTATGGTGTGGACTGAAATATTTCCCTCCAACCCATAAAACTGGCCATATGTGACAAAGTGCAGTCATGATGGACAGAATGTGTCATCGCTCTAAGAAAAGAAGTGTCAAAGAGTTCCTTGCTCAAAAAAATACTGAACTGTTTCCTAGCATGTTGTTGTGTTGTTGAAAAAGCTAAAAAGCTTAATTTTCTGTTGTTAATGAACATAAGTATTTTAGTATGGATTTATCTTAAGTCTTTATCAGACTGATGAGCATAAAACCAAGTCTGTCTTGATGTAGGGGATGTTGAGTTATTTGTACTGGAAACAAAAGCGTAGCTATTTTGACCTTGTCTTTCTATATGAACTTTTCAACCTTTTTTTATTTTTTTTTTAAACCACAGCAAGACCAGCTTTATACTTGGGCTGCAGTTAGCCAACCCACACATTCAACGGATTACATTGAAGGAAGCTTTCCAAGGAGAATTCCATCTGCATGGCCCCCACCCAAACCTCCAGATGAAGAACAAAGACTCAAAGTTTCAGAAGAAGGTACAGTTCTTGGACACAGTCAAGATAAATGTATAGCATAGGGAAAGCTGCTGTGTTTTAGAATCTGAGATATAAACTTGGTATTTTAGCTACTAACAAACACCTGGTTTTGAGAGTCTTGGATTAGCAGCAGAAATAATGTTAGCTAGTATGAATCTAATAAAAAATATTCACCGAAAATACATTCTTTTTGTTAGCAACCAAGATGTGTACCTGGCATCTGTTGAGTAATGGATTTTGCCAGGTGCTGTGATCTTTATTCTTTTCCAGTTTACATACCTTCAGAGATATGAGATATGGGTTCTTTTCTCTTCTTAAAAATATGGAAAATTTCAGAAGACCACTGGTGGTATACTGGAAGTTATTAGAGTGATGTAAGGTATTCCTTTGTAGATTCAGGAGTCCCAGGCTGACAGAGGGGTAGGAAAAGTGTATCTGAAAAAGTAAACTGAGGTCTTCTTTACAAAGTCAGTTTATCTTAAAATTTGTGAGGTTATGCTAACAGCCAAATTTCTGTAATCTTCTTCATGCTCTTTAAGATCTTTGTTTAAGCTGAGAATTAAAACAAAACCAAGCAAGAAATAAAACTCCCTTGTAGCTGACAAATTTAGAAAAGAATTTCAAACCTGTTTACTGTTAGTAGTGTTGATCCATAAATACCACAGGTTCTTGGAGCCTTTTCTTTCCATCAGTTAGTATTCAGCAGCTCTCAGCGCTTTTAGACTGCATTCATCCCCATGCCCTCCATGGAGAGTCACTGGGTATTCTCAGATTTTCCACTCCTTTCCACTCCTCCTTTTCATTGCTCAGATTTGAAGGGTTAAGTCATTATTTCAACAGATCTCTTTGTATTGCTTGTAGGCTTTGGTTGGAGTTAATTTCAGATTTGCTTCTCTTTGGGACTTCTCTGCCACTGCCTCTGGAACATGAGCAAAGTATTTCTTGCAGGGACACTTTTTACCAGGGCAACAATTTACTTTTACTGGTATCACTTATTTCAGTGTTCACAAGCAAAACAAGTGATACCAACAAAATGCAATACTGCTGTATTATTCTGTTCATCCTGTGGCTTTTACCAAAGGAGTTCTATTGGAGATCGAGGAAACATTTCTGCATCCATCTCACTAATACAATTCAGAGTGTGGAACACTTCCGTACTGGATTGTTGAGCTAGTCCAGTTTTTAACTAATGAGATACTGTTCTCTGCTGTATTCAGTGAAAGTGCTGCCATACGTGGTGGTAGAATTCACTGTCATGTACTCTGAGAGTTGTGTTTCTCAGCCTGGAGACTTAGATAATGGATGTGTGATCACAGTATTTATGAACGCACTCTGCACTGGAAAAACAAAACGGTGAATTTCAAATTAAATTATTTTGAGGTTTTAGCCCAGCAGAGGTTGGTGCAAGTTAACAACAGTTTTGTGTTGTAATAGAAGAATGTTAATAACATAAAATATTTTGAAATTTAAAGATACACTTGGAAGTCTGTTTCTACCAAAAGGCAAATACTAATAGTTTTTAAATGTATTCATTTTATACGTGGTTTGTTTCCATCCTGTGTTGTTCTATTTATTATGCCTACTACATGGATGTAACAGATACAGGACTTGTCTGTTCCTTACCTTAGCCACTGCTCTCTCATTAAAAAAAATGCAATAATATTAAGAAATAGAGTTAGAAATTAAGTGGAAAATTGTGTATTGTGACTTTTCTTAAGTTTAATATAAGTAGTTCTTAAAACTTATTTATTGAAATTTTGGTGTGATTTTTCAGTGTAGGGCATGGAGGAAAAGGAAGAGTTATAAGTTTTTATTGAATACAACTCAGGCAGATGAATAATTTAACTTTCTTTAATTGTTTACATGCTTGCCATTTTGAAGAACCTGGAGGTGAGTGATGTGAAACCTGAGGATAAACACCTTCCTCAAAATTTTTAACTACATTATTTTATGTATTTGCGCCTTTGCAATGTGTAAGGGACAACTATTTTTTTAAAGGTTTAAATTATTGTGTGCAAGGTAGCTATATTTTGTATTATATATAATTATTGCTGTCTGGATTAAAGAGATATATTAACATTAGAAACAATAGTTCATAAACAAAAACATGCATTTTAGAAAAAATATGCATTGATTGACAGAGGAATGCAGCAAGATATTTTTATAAAGTGTTTGGTTTTACTACACACATGAGCATTAGAACAATAGTAGACTTTCAAGTTTAAGTAAGGCAAGACAAAACTCTTCAAGGTTTTAGGTAATCCATCCTAAATTGGCAAAGTAGTTAATCGTGTGTTTAGTACAGTATGTATTTAATAGTCTTGCTGTATGCTCTGTATCATGTGAAGCATTACTGGATGTGTGAAAAGGGGCTATTAGAGTGGTCAGGAGGTTTTGGAGTGGTGGGTGTGGTCAGGTTGATTGTTGTTGTTTGGGGATTTTTTAGGTTGGCTATTTATTTTTAAATGGACATTTGAAAATACCTAACATGAATTTGGGTTCAAGTCATCAAATATGCTAAAAACATTTTTCAATTCTGGATTCAGTTAAGGTTTTGGACAAAATGAGCCAACATCCACCAGTAAGATCAAAGTGCATGGGACTAATTTTCTGTTTGAATACCCCAAATCTGTTCCTGTCTCTTCTTATGGCATTTCACTCTACCATTATCACATCTCAGCACATTGCCTAAATCTAAACTCAACGGGGTATTTGAAAATCAATTACTTTAATGCTTTGCTGATGACATTATTCTACTTAATGTATAGGAAAAGGCAAGTAAGCAGGCACTAGAGCCCAGTCATCCCGTCTCCCATGAGACTGCTGAACCACTTGTGAAGACACCCAAAGATTATGCAACTTCTGCAAAATGAAACAGTCTCAGCCCACTAAATATCACTGTGGGTTTACAACCTGAAATCTAAGTTAGTCTCTAAAAACAGAAAACCAAAACAAAACACCAAAAAAATTAATGTTTGGTTTGGTTTAAAGGAAATATTCATTTCTCATGTAGCACTTTTCTCCTTTCCCTGTTTTTGTTTTTTTTTTTAACTGTGGTGGTAGTGTTTGGGCTTTTTATTTGCTTTTGCTTAACATAAATGGTTGGTTTGCTGGGAATAGATTGTATTTGTCAAATTTTGTAAAACTAACCTTTAGTTTAGAAGTTAACTGCTCAGATCACCCTGACTTCAACTTATATTTAGAATCCTTTTAGAAGGATAACATTTCTGAGGTAAAAATAAGCTGAATAAACAATTCTGTCAAATTGTTAAATATTGACCAATACATAGGAGCAGTCTGTTCCTATTTTTTAAAGTATTTTTAGATAAGGGAGGTAGTTGTGCTAATTTGCATGGTAGAAAACATTAAGCCGTGTGGGTACATGTCTAAAACTAGAAAATCAGCATAAAATAAGCTGTTGTGAGCAAAGATCAAATAGGTATTACTATTTCTCTCACAGACAAATCTAAAATCTAAATGATGAGTTATTTTTTGTTAGGTGCAGCTTATCCACATCCAGGTAAAAAAGTTGTGGATTTTTAATTTTCAAGCCTTGCAACATAACTCACACTTGCAATGATTCTTCCTTGTATGTGTTGCTTCCCAACAGCTGGGATTGTCAGAAAGCTGTGAGGAGGCCAGATGTCTAGGAATTATGAATTCAGAGGCTCTGGTTCACAGCTGCCTCACTCTTTCTGCAAATGGTCAAGAGATTTCCCCGTTGACTAGTGGTACCTTTCAACACATAGGAAGGATGCCACACATACATCCTCTGGGCAGGTGTAAGAAAAATACTTCTGTTCTTGTCATGCGTAAATAACTAGCCTATGATCACTAAAGAGGCATCATTAGCAGTATCTCCTAAACTGATTAAAAATCTTTGCATTGTGTAGTTGCTGTGGAGTTGTTTGCTTGTTTGTTTTCCTTTTTCTCATTATTTCCTTTTGGGCAAGGAAACTCAGGTGCAGTGAGGTTCTTTAAGGTCAGTAAAGTTTTAAAATAAGAAATAGAATCTAGTTGTGGAGTGTCTTATGTTTTGCTGCCCTTTTTTAGATCTGTATTACTACCTATGTCATTGTCGAGTTTTCAAATTTCTGTGGTAGTGGAGGAAATGATAATGTAATTAGCAAGAGTCATCAGTTTTAAGGACAGTTAATTTCAGAGAATTTGGAAAGTGGGACAGTGGAACAGTTTAGAAAGTTGTTTTCTTTTTAACTCTACACTCTTTTCATGAGTTTCTTAATGTGTATTTCAAAAGATCAATGAAATTTTTTATATTTAAAATTTTAAAATTTGTATCTTCTTTTCAAATTCAGAGTTGAAATCTACAGTCCTAGAAACAGAGAAGCCATGCATAGGTGGTGTTCAGCGGGCACAGGTAAGATTCTAACAGAAATATTTCATCATTTTTTAAAAAGAGTGCAAAAAGCAGTACTACTTTTCAGATATTTTTGAAATAGTTTTGTGTACTGAATGTTCTGTATGAAAAAATTCCAAAGTGCAGGTATTTTATACACTCCATAGAGTATCTAGGTATAAGGATTGAAGGTTCCTGCCTGCCTAAGGTGATTCTTACAAAATGTTATTGTTCACTCAAAAGTAAGTTAACTCTCTGATGGCATTACTAAGGAATAGTTGTAGAAAGATCTGGTTATAATAACTAATCTACAAAAGTTCGTGTAATAGTGGCGGGGATTTTTTTCTAACTCTCTCGTCAAGCTTACGGCAGTGGTAGTAAGTGAACAGGTTTAGAGGGCCATGCTGGACTTAAAAAGGAGATAGTCTAATATTGGGATAATGGAGAGAGTCTGGGTTGGACTTGTGCCAAAGAAACACAGTCTATCTTACTTTTCTAGCATGTCACCATACATGTTCTATACGTCATTAAAGATGGTGCAGTTTGATGGAGCTGAGGAACTTCAAATTCTGTTTCCTCAAAAGGAAATAGACATATCTTACTAGTGAATAAGAGTATTCAGTTGTTCTGGAAGTCATTAGAAGGAAGGCTAAGTTCTGAATTCTTGTTTTGAAACAAGCAGTGACCAAAAGCTCTTGGAATCTCTTTTCTTCCTCCTCTGTTTCCCTCCTTGTTTCCCCCTTTGGGTTTGTTTGGTTTGGTTTGGGTTTGGGTTTGGTTTTTTGTTTGTTTGATTTTTTTGTGGGTATTTTTTGTTTCTTTTGGTTTTTTGGGGTTTTTGTTGTGGGGTTTAGGGTTTTTTTTTGTTTTTTGGTATTGTGGGGCTTTCTGAGTTATTGACAAGACAATTCAAGCATCACTGCATCAAGCAGAATTTTTGAAAATGGTCAGTGATTTGCTTTTCAGGGAAAAATAAGGAATGCCTATTTAAATACATACTAATAATTAGACTTGCTAATTTAATTTGGGCTCGATCATGCATTTTGTGAGCCATGGGTGGGGAGACTGTGTGTATTAACCTCATGGCTTCTGTCTTGCCAAACAACTTTAAAAGAGTTCTTCTAGTTGGTTACCTAAATTCTGCTACTTTCATAACGTGAAACATTTTAAAACTACAGCTCATTAATTAAAATAATATTACGAAATAATTCTACATTGCAGTATTTGAAGTCTAACCTAAAATATATTTTTCCCATGATATTTTTATATTTCAGTCACCCAGGTTTCAGTAGCAATGGTTTCTAGTATTTATTGCGGAAAAGTACTTTTTCCTTATACTTAGAGAAAGTTATTGCTTGTAAGGAGCATATTTAGTCTGTCTCTAGTATTTTAATTCATTGCAAGGAACGACCTGTATAAATGGTTTTCTTCTTGGAAATGTAATTAACTGAAATAGGTTTATGAATACTTAGGTATTTTACTAATAAAAAAAGGTATTAAGAGAATTACTACGAGAATGACGTTTAACCAGGAACTTTGGAGCACTGCGTGATCACTTGAAAGAATGGCATTTGCTTCTGGTTGGGAGTTTTTCTGTATTTTTAAAACTAGCCAATTATGTTGTCCAATTAATGAATTCCATCTGCTAGTGCTTAGGAGATCTCTTCCCCAGTGGTGATTTCTTATGACAGTAACGTGAACTTCTTCCATTCTATACTATTATTCATCAATGACCTGCAGAGCCAAAAGGATCACCTCACTTGCAGAATGTCATCTCAAGTTTTTGCTTTATTATGTCGTCATCATTCTGGTTTATTTTGAAAATTGGAGTGGAAGCTTTTTAATTTGAGGAACTCTATGTGGGAAAATGTTGTCATATGCTTAAATTATTTCAGTAGTGTCCCAACAAGTTGAGCATATTCTACCCATCCATCAGTGTTTTACTATATCAATCTATGAAAACACCCAGAAAGTAGAATGGCCATCATGTTTATAGGTAAATCCTTTACTGCAATCAGATCGTTCTTGGTGTTATTTGCACATTTTTTAAATGATGAAATACTGTGATGTGTTTCTATTAGAGATCTACCCTCTTTTGTTATTTGTCTACAGTTTTAATTTCTGAAAAAAGCAAGCATTGGCTGAAGTTAGCCTAGTAGGTGATTTTTCTTTCTGTTTTCATACATAAATGAAAAAGAGCTCTTGTGTAAAATTTGAACTTTATCAACTAAGTCTACTTACAGACTTCTTCCCTCTCCTTTCTCTGGGAAAAAACATTTCCTACATATTACTAATATAATTGAAGATGAACACAACTGTAACTTGATAGGCTGATAAAGTATCTCACTTATGATAAACAGTTAAGTAAAAGATTCAGAATAATTTTAAATTAAAGGCATGAGTAATACAGCCTGGATTCTACACTTTCTTGTCACTTGAAGGGGCTTCTTTATGTGTATCCTCTCCCGTTCCTTATCCTTACAATGTTAGACATAATCTGCATGTTTTGCAGTATAATTTCTGAAAGTTTTTTAAGAGCTTTTTTTTTGAGTCCAAAATACCTAATTTTTCAAAATTACAGCTGAAAGAAAAAGAGGATGTGGGGGTGTGCTTGCTTTTAGTACAGGAATTGTTAAGCGGTGGAAAAATAAGAAAAAATTGGCAGCCATTTCAAGTCCTGGTTTTGAAATGCCAAGTAGCAACGATGTCTGCTTAGTCTTCCCAGTGCGAACAGAGAAAGTTTTGTTAGGCTTAACTCCTTTAGTGAAAGAAGAAGAGAAAAATTGAATGTCCTAATTTAAAAACTCCAGCTTCAAACCTGATCTTTAAATTTGATAGCTGTACTTTGTGCAAGAGCCAGTTTCCATTCTGCTTGTACCCCTGATCTTTTGCACTATCCTCACAATTTTCCTTACATTTTAACTCTTCAGAATTGCTTGATTTCGTTTACATGGTAGGTAAAAATAGACTCTTAGCAAAAAGAAGAAGAAAAACCCCATCCTTTAATTGTAAAATGAGTACACGAAAACTAGGCTTTGGTTAGTAGTGGGACGTCACAGACCCAGAAACCTAAAGCTGTTTGAAAGGCACTTAATGCATTGTCTTATACACTATATTATAAAATTATTTTAAATTCCTATCTTTGATCATTTTTGATGAGAGTCTATT
This sequence comes from Gymnorhina tibicen, assembly GCA_013399875.1. Lineage (NCBI taxonomy): Eukaryota > Metazoa > Chordata > Aves > Passeriformes > Artamidae > Gymnorhina > Gymnorhina tibicen. The sequence continues at coordinate 5,812,525 of VXAZ01009477.1, forward strand.
CTGTGTACCACACAATTTTAAAAACAAAGCCCTTATTACATTTGTTTAATTGTCAACATTCAGATATTATGAATATTTTGTGCCACTTCATGCTTGGTCCCTGTAATCCCATCTTGGGAGAGGAGTTTTTGCCAGATTGTTGCAGTCTCTAGCAGTTTGGTTATAAGATAGTTTACACTGACTATTGAGAGTATATTTATGTCAGAAAAGCTTGTCATCAAAAAATTCTTATGCTCATAATGTTTCCATCTTAGTTGGGTTTGGTTCACCACATTTTACCCAACAAATAAATCCTCAACCAAAATTATATGCCTTTTTGGAATTCCAAGTACTTCCACTGGGACTAAAAGCCAGACAAAATTTTGGCAGTTCTGAGGCTGAAGACGGATTTCTACTGCTTGATCTATTGGTGCACTTTCCAGCAATATCGTAGGGAAACAATGGTAATCTTAAAGAACTTAAATTACAAACCAGGTTTTGCCATCTTGAAGATACTTTCTGCTTTGTAAAAACAGATTCATGGAGTGCATCTTGAGAGTATTCCTAACCAGCCCACTTTACTGGTAACTCTTTTCTCAGCCTCTAAGCAAGGAGCTTTCTTCTTGCTCTTGTCTTTAACTACGAATTATTATAATGCCTTAGGATAATATCTTAGTGATATTGGAAATGTTCCAATTTTGACACTTAATAATACAAGAAGAAAGGTTGTGAAATCCTTTAAGATAAATACATAATCAGCCTATTTAGAAAGTATAAAACATTGGTGGGACTGGAATTTACTTTTCATTATTATAAAATGTCACCACTAGAAATTGTCTCAGAAACATGCATGCTGCCCAAAACTCTCTCTTAAAAGAAAATTCAGAGATTATTCTTTATAGGTGAAGGTAAGATAAAGAAGGTAGATGAAAGATTATTCTGAAATGGTAAAGTACAGAAAAGAATTTTTAAAAAAGGGTGATTTTATAAACCTGCTTTAGACTGTTATGACATTTGTAGTCTGGTATAAAACCTGTTTTATTTTGGTTTTCAACAGCACATAGACGAACTGTAGACAAGACTAGTGAACCACTGGCTTCAACAGGAACTTGAGGAAAATTGGGAACTCTTCCTCTATTGGCTCAAAAAGTGTTCTGTGGCTGTGGGTCTTTTAACACTGCTTAATTTTGCATGTTCTTTCTTGAGATATTTATTAAGAAAAAACCTGGGAAGAAGTGTCATTCCCCTTCCGTCCCTTTTCTATTTGATGGGTTACTTTTTTGTAAGGGGGAAGGGAAGGCTTGTGGAAGCAATGAACAGTTACTCTAAAACAATTCTTTTCCTACAGAGATATGATTGCCAAAGTCTTAGATTTCAGCAGGGATAGATAAGATACATACTTGGATTGAAAAAAAAGCCAACCAACAAAAATGTATGACATATTCAAAAGCATCTACTATATACAGTTCTCTCATTGAGGAAATAAAGAATTATGAAAGGAGCAAATATTTTTGGAAGTTTCCATATGAATCCAAATTATAATGAATAGGATTTTACATGTTCTTTTAAGAACTGTATCAATGTAAACTTTCTGCAAAATCATGCCATCATACCCAAATTTCAGAAAATAAAAAGTTAAAAAAATTCAGATATATGTATCTGGGTTTTTTTATCTTGCAAAATATAAACCCAGATTTGAAATGTGTGATGTGGAGGAACTTGTATTCTAATTCTAGGTCCAACGTTAGAATTGGGATATCTTATCTTTAAGCAGATGAATATCAGGAAGCATTTGCAGACAAATAGTGTTTTCTTGTCAGCATTCAGAGTAAATGATGCTTTATCAGAAACGTATGGAAAGGAAACAAAGTTTGTATGGAATGAGGTGATACAAACCTGGCAGAAGACTTTACTGCCAGGGTCATAGGAACTGCTGAAATGCAGAGCATTTTGCTCAGGCAGTAAAGGGGAATCTAACTTTGTGGAACTTCACTCCAGAACAAGTTAAGTGCAATTGAAGTCTTTTATGTTCGTGTTCATGAAACATAGTTTTTATGGAGAAGTTTCAAGTTCTATTGATGGAAATCTTAGATTCTTAATATTAGAATTTACTTTTCAGTTCAAAAGTGCTGCCGTTTTCAGGTTTATTTTTCGGTTTGTTTTCAGAAAGCCTAACAAGCACAATTAGATTTTTTTATTTCCTAAAGCCATAGCAGTTTTATTTTCAAAAACCATAGTCTAAGTTACGTAGACTTCTTGAAATATAAAGTGAGATTTTCTGAGCTGAGACCTTAATATAGCTCAAACAGACTGTCCGTTCCAGTCTGTGCTGCTTCCTGCACGGCTAGTAGCGAAACTTTGTAATTAAATACTCTCATCTGATCATGCTGGCGTTTTTTAGGCCGTGAAGGAAGGATGAGGACGCAAACAGGAATATTAGAAACGAGGGAAGAGGTATTTATTTGGAGAGTGTGAAGGGCACCCTAAGGCGGTCTGCCCCCGCAGCCACTAGATGGCAGTGAAGCATTTCTGAATGGGCTGCAAGGCGCTTGTGAGTCACTCCCGGGCGCTCCTGCACGCACCCTGCAGCGGCATTTTAGTTTGGGGGGTTTTTTCCCAGTCAAAGGAGCGGCTTTCCGCTGATTAATAAATTACATACATACAGACACTTCCTCTGTTTAATCTAACCAAGATTTAGCAATCTGAGCATCTCTCAAAGCAGACCCTCCACCCTCCCAATCCCCCGAAACATTAAGTATTTAGAAAGCTCTGGTCTGTCACTGTTAAGTTGTTTTGTTTGTTTGTTTGTTTTAAATAAGTGAAAGGAAAAGATTTGGTTTGGTCTACCAGCCTTCTGGATGACCGTCTTTGAAGTGATAATTAAAAAAATTTACTGCTGAATTACTATCATTTAAATAAAGAGGTCAATTTTCTGTTGAAGATGAAATTTGTTTCTTCAACCACAATCTTGAACCCATTTTTTATTTAGTTCTGATAAGGCAGAAGTTTAAAAAAATAAAAGGGATAGAAGTGTGTCGGACGTCATTAATTGACATATATATAGAATATAAATCACAGACTACATATTTAAATGAAAATAAAGGAGTATATAATGTCATGCTCATGTGGTAGAAAAATGAAAACAATTAATTTTCAGAACAAATGTTAGTATTTTGTATTACATCCAGACTTCACAATACTTGGATTGACTTCTCTTATTTTGTTTGAAGGCAGTATTTGACTCCTTAAAAGAAACAATATGTTTTATTATTTTCAGTGGAGTGACAATAACACATTTTTGCACTCTTCCTCCTGGTCATGGTGAGACTAAAATTTGTTTTTTCTAATCTATGTTCTTCATGTTAACGTCAAGATTAAGTTTTATTTCTGTGCTCGTTTTAGTTTCAAAGGCTTTTTATCCTGTTTTTCCACTTTTCTTGAGACAGCCATACATCCTAGATTGGAAACACTTAAAAATCATAGCACGGTTCAGGGCTGAGTAGACAGTAGGAGATCATGATGTACAAACCCTTTTCCACCAACACCATCCTCCATGCCAGGTTAGATGTCTGGTGGTTTTTCTCAGGACTTTGCTCATCTCTGAGTATGGGTATGAGGTAATGATAATGCGTATTTTCTGCTTTGCCTAGTCAGTGGTGAAATGGTAAGTCTTGCTCTGTTTCTGATGCGTTGTTTTGATAACAGTTAAAAGATGAAAATGTGCCCTAAAGGCCCGTATTTCCAGTGAGTTACTCTTAATTCAAGTACTGTGTCCTTTCAGGCATTGATTAAAATTCTCAAGAAACTCCAGGTCAAGGCTTTGTAATTCATCTTGTTTCATAGCTTCTTCATCACAGATTTTTCTAAGAAAGTATATTAATAATAATAACAACAACAATAGTAATAATAATATACATTTTGCATCCTTTAATTGTAATGGGCATTCTCCTTTTCCCATTTTGACTATGCTTTATGCTTAGACAAAAACAGACAGGGTTTTTTTGTCATTTTAGTTACAAATTCTTGGAAATTTAGCACCAACCTTAGGGTTTGGGCAATAACTGATGGGGGGAAAAGGGAGAATTAGAGTAAAACTGAGAAAATAATTTATTTTAACAAGAATTACTTGGCAATACTTTAAATCCTTTTCTATAATGGGAGAGACTTTCACTTCTCGAAAAAGGAGAACTTGTGAATAGGAACTGTATAGAAAAATTACCTCTTTTCTGTCTGTGATTCTAAGCATTAATATGTTTCTTCTCTTGCCTTTTACCATGAGTTTCTTGTAAAATAATAGCAGAGTACTGTAACTTCCCTGAGGGAGCAGTGAATAGAAATGCATGATATAGTTATACATTAATTGAAAATTCTGATTAAATTGTTTACTCTCTTCTCCTCTGACTCCTCACTGTTTTTGCTCATGAAAATAGATAAATTGAGGTAGTGCTCATGCCATCTATGAATTTCTGGTTAGAGCAAAATATATGAGCTGTATTCAATTTTTGTTAAAATACAATTTTTTTCTTAAATTCTCTAAATCAGAAATACTATTTCAGGTGAAAATCTGTAAACTCCCTTTATACCAGAATATGATTTATACTGGAGGTTCCATTATTTACATATGAAATTTCTCTCATCTTTTGGAAAGCAGTGAAAACAGATTTTATGTGTTCAATGGTAGCATCCTACACTCAGATTATATAGAATATTTTTTGTACTATAGTATTTACTTTTCAAGCTTTTTTAAAAAGAATTCCACAGAAATTGAAGAGAACAGATGAAGAAATTACATGAAATACAGGAAAGCAGTTTGAAAAAGTGTATATATGTAAGTCAGTGTACATGTGCGTACATATGAGCATGTGAAAGAAAACATCTTGTGACATTCCTAGCAGGACATCTCATTTGGCAAGTGGACTTTACCTATTTGAGAGACCTCCTCCAGTCAAAAGTGAGAACTTTTCAAGTTCTTCTTATATTTCTCTTGGCATTAAATATCAGGTGCTACCTTTTAGTGGTGTAGATCCTGAGATTTTCCACAGGACTCTGTATATGTAGAAGGGAGATAAGAAATGCTTTTCTTAGTAAAAATAATTAACTTAGAAATAACCTAAATAATTTAAAAACAAAACAAAATATATAACCATGATATACTGCCCAGCCTGAATGAGAACTTAAAAGTAAGGCTGAGAATAATTTCTGCTATTTGGATACAAGACAGAGCAACCAGTTTATCTTCTACTTACATTTACATCAAAAGATAGTTATCATTAGGTTTTCCATCTTAAGTTGGTATAAATAAAATCAGTAAAATCACTTCTTTTTCTTTTCTGTGTTTGGAATACCTGTTTTTCTTTGTATTTATTCTTTAGAGAACAAACCCAAAATTATTCAGCAAAACTGACTCCCGTATTCCGGAATGTGTAATTACTCTTGTTATGATTATTCAACTTTTCCTAAAGATACAAATTGGTTTTTTTCTAATGTCCATGATACCAAAAAAATTTTACTTAACCTCTCAATACCTAAAGCTCATTTTTGATTACTTGATTGTGATTGATTTTTTTAAGGTTCTTTCACTCAATGTGATACGGCTTTGTTTTTAATATAGCTTTCACACTTTTAAAGAGTTAAAGATGCCACTTTCAGGCCCCTGCCTTCAGCATGTTCGTGGATACATTTATGAATGCTCTAATTCTATTTCCCCAGACCTCTTCTGTTGTGAGAAGTAGGCTCATTCTTCAGGGTATCTACAAAGATTTATTCTTACTGTGGATATTTTTTTGCTGCTTATTCCCTGTTGGAAGCCTACAACAAAAGCAACATGTGAACCTCCCATTTTGTGGTCTGACTGAAATCTTGGATAAAAAGGGGAAGTACTGTGTAGAAGCATCATACTCAAGACAGTTGCTTATCAGGATGTGGCAAAGTTCACCTGGAAAATCATTAGTATTTTTGATCTCCCCTACTAAAGATTAAAGGCGTTCCAAGTCCTTCAAATTTAAACTATTAATGTTCACATTTTGGCTCATAGAATCCTTATTTTTATTTCTAGCATAGAAGCTTACAATTTTTGCTTATAAAGAGCACAGATATAATAATAGAATTAGTTTGCACAGTGACTGCTTTACAGGTTACTGGTCAGTTTCAAGGTGAATTGAAAATCAGGGAAAGGTCTGGTGTGAATAATTTTAACACCTTTCTCAATGCAGTAATGTTCATGGTATGCCAGATTTTGTGTTTTAACAGAATGAGATGATTTGTTGCCTTGGCCTGGATACGCAGGAACACTAACCAAACATTTTTAGATTCATATTTGAAATATTTTAGAACAAACACAGGTGATAGAAGAAAAGAACCAATTCATCATGTGATAGGCATTTCAATAAGCAATCTAAATATTGAGGAGAAAATAAATCCAGACAGTTTTTATCCCAACTTTTAAGGAAATATGTGACTTTTATGGTACCTGTTGCTTATGGATGGCTGACATAAAGTGGCTAGGTTTTAGTTATCTCTTCATCTGCACTAGCAGTCTCTTTGCAATCCAGAGCACAATAAATAAAAGACACCAGAAAAGTAAAATAAGGTAATATCAAAATTAATAAAGTTCAACTTTTCTTTTCTTTCAATACCCAGTCTCACTTATATACTTGTTTTACACTGGATAAGAGACAGAACAGTTAAACGAATTTCTGAGCTAAATTGAGCTATGTGGATGGGTAAACCCTTTTTGAAGTCTTATTTATTGCTGTATTGTTTCATGCCTCTTTAATAATGAATTTCATCTAGGCCAGGACAGAAACCTTCAAGACTTGAGAGGGGCTTTCTGGTTGGTTTTTCAGCCTGGACAGTCAGGACGTTGCTCATTGCACATGGAACATGTACAGCCAGTTTGAGAAACACTGGGCACTGTTCTGTAGCCATACACCTCTCAGTGTATTTCTTTCCTCCTCACTCTTTCATACTCAAGCCACCAGGATAAAGCAAGGGTTAAGCTTCCAGAAGTGTTATTTGTGAAGGTTTAAAGTAATATTATGTAAGACTACAGTAATTAAACTTGACTCTTCTAGGGTGCTTCTCCTAGGGTGGTCGGTGGTTCTGTGAGATTTTATTTTACCTTGTCTTGTCTGTAGTCTACAAAAATTCTTTTGAGGTTTCTATTGTAGTAAAGCTTGGAGATAACAAAGGTTATTTTCCAACTCAGTTCAGAGTTACACCTTAAAGAGAGAAAACTCTTTCAATCTTTGATATATTTCAAGTTGATTATTTATTAAAATGGGTACTGTAAAGAACTGAGATCTTATCCTCTGAAATACATTTAGCTCAGGGATAAGGACTTCAAACTGTTCAGGAACAGAAACTTCAAGAAACTAAGCTCTTTTTCCTCTGTCTTCCAGCTTTCCAAGTTGGCATTTGCAATGCATGCATCTTTCTTCAAAGGTGTATGTTCCCTGTTGATCCTGTGTTTGTTTATTTAAACTATTTCAATTTCAATAGTTATTGATTTCTGCATGTAATGGTTTGGGGTTTTTTTTGTCACACATGATAGGTTATTACAAAACCACTTGGTTGATTAGACGTGTCCCAGCTCTTTAGGATAGGAAGAGCTACATAGTCCATTGCCAGCATAGTGCAGGCTGGTGTAATCCATGTGTTGCAGTGTGTCACAAAGTGGGAGAGGAGCTCACACTCACCGAGTAAGTTTTATGACTTCAGGCAGGGCAATGACCTCCGCTGTTTTTGTTCCAGGGCTTGCTCATTCATCGCTATACTGGGGAGCTCTGCATCATGTTTCCTTGTGGTTGTAGGAAGAAACATGGGCTATTGTGAAAATGTGCACCCTTGTCCCCATATGTGCAACTTCAGAATAGTAAAATCTTCTCTCAAAAAGATTTAATCTGGTGGTTTGAGGAAGAAACTAGTATCCAATACTAATTCTACTCCTTCAGCAGTTCTCCCTGATGCTATTGACAAGTTTGCCAAATTTTGACTCAACTTCTACTGCTGTAAAAATAACATGCTGCAATGGGCCTTGAGATTAAGTGAAATGTGAGAATTAATTAGATGGATGCTATTTTGTTTGAATGCAAATCAAGTCTCCACCAGTACTTCGCATTTGCCAATTACTGTAGCACTAAAAATGCCTGTTAAATGTTGTGTCTCCTTTTCTTAAGGTTGATCTGCAGTTGCAAGAAGTAGCTTTGAAAATGAGACAGCTTTAAAGAGAGAAACCTGAATAGAGATCACATTTCTCTGACTGAATTAAATTCTTACTGTGGCTCTACTTTGTGCCATTCGGTGAGCGTGCGCGTTCAAAAATGTTTCACTTCGTGTAGAAAAGAGGCTTTTATTAACAGAGCAGTTGGAAAGAGCATCCTTCCAAGTAACTGTGCACTGCTAGTACTGCCAAGTGCTCCCAGGCACACTTACTAGGAGACCTGAGGGGTCTTATTTCGCCATCTGAGTCCTGTTTAACTGTATGCTTCTATTTCCTGTGTGTTCTTGCAACTAGGTAGCAGCATCCATGAATTGTGAGGTAGAGAAACTAAAAGGTCAAGTTTTTTGGCCAAAAAAAAAAAAATCAAAGCAAATATAATCCTATCATCTAAATATAAATTCCATCCAGAGAGGAAATTTCATGATACTAAGTGACAAGTTGCTAAAAATTATCAAACTGCTGATGCAACTTTTTGACTTGTAAGAGTATAGGGTATTAACTTCTAAAACTAAACTGCAATATGTCTTTGTTTTTCAAGTATCCCAAAATTACCATTAAGAACTGTCTTTATGTTTATTAAAAAAAAACCAAACTACATTATGGCTTTTCATAAAGCATGTGAGTGAATGAAGCCGAGATAGATAGATAGATATAGACAAATATATAATACAGACACACATGTATGTGTGTCTATATATACATATAGATTAGGGCTAACTTTTACAGGTGTGGGTTTTTTCTGCCTGGAAATTCAGTTACAGAAGGGTCTATAGGTTTCAGTCACTCATCTGAGAAACTAGGTTGTCAGCTCTTTAGCAGGAGGTAGCGGCAATCTGATCTTTTACATGTTTGAAGAGCCTGGATACGTTCTATCCATATAGATCAGCTTTATGCTGGACATTGGGTCGGTGCACACGTGGAAAACATGACAAGATTGGAATGAATTATATGTAATGTACACGTGCAGATCCAAGTGTACAACCTTTAGCCAGTAAAGCAAATATTCCCGGATCCGTGTACAAACAATCCTAGTAGTGCAACCCAAAGAGGACATCAGTCCCAGACTGAGTATCCAGCTCATTGCGCATGGAACATGTACAGCCAGTTTGAGAAATGCTGGGCACTGTTCTATAGCCATACACCTCTGAAATGTTTTTTTCCTGCTCACTCTTTCATACTCAAGCCACCAGGATAAAGCAAGGGTTAAGCTTCCACCTTTCTTTCTTTCTTTACAGAAAGAAGACTGTTCCACAGTACCTGGGTCCTGGGTAAGAACTCTAGGCAAGACAGAGTTTGCTCATATCTCTTTTAAACCCCATAGGTTTCTGCTGTGGAATTGTCCCTTGGGTTGAAAATGAAACTTCTTTTCATTATTTGTGGGTTTTTTAATCTCAGTCTTCGGTCCTTGTCAACAGCTTTTGACCATCTTTTACATGTATGAAAAATTAAGTATTCTCTTGCTTATTCTCTAAGAAAATTGTAGAGTTTTAATTTGTTTGGATTTATATAGTTTTGATTTCCTTCTTTGTTGAGGATAGTGGAAGCATTCTGTGACTTACATTTGTTTGATAAGCCCTTTCAGATCTAGAGGTAGACTTTAAAAGGGGGAAAAGGCAAAACTCCAATTAAACTACTCTGAGGGCATCTTAAAAGTCTAAATAAAAAATATCTCTGTCTAAAATAATTACTGAAACATATAAATACTGGGGCTGTGTTTTGTTTTGCTTTCAGTTTCTTTGTTTTTTAGACCAAATAAATTCAAGTACATCATATCCTCTGGATAAATATCTCTTCATTCACATCAAAGTCTTGTTTGTTCACACTAATGCTGTTTCTATGAAAACCTGGGTATGTTGGTGATTGTTAGGTAAAACACGATAGGAAATCACCAGCTTGTTTGAAATGTTGTACCTTGAGGATAGCAGGAACACTGCTTCTTAGGGCATGGGCTAAACAGTGCCTTTAATTCATCGGTATATTTTCATTTCTTGTCTGAATTGGTAATTCATCTCACTGGATTGCCCATTTTTAAAAAACTTTAAAAAACAGTTCTTCTCTTGAAAGAAATTTCATTATCCACAGGGTAAATTGTCTTGTAGAACAGTGAATTCTAGGTTTTTCCTGCAGCTAATGTAGAATTTCAGTATTCAAGAATTACTTCTTTTTCTTGTTAAAAGTTGAATCTAATCTCCAGAGTAAAAGAGTTTTTAAAACAGGCAACAGTTCTGAGATCAGCCATCATTAAGGCAAATCTCTTCAGAGCCATTGAATATTGTGCTTAATCCTATTGGCTGCAGTTTGTTTATGGCATAAATGAATTCGCTGTATCTCTTATAAAATCCTTGCTGGAGTGTTCTTACAGTGTAAAATGGGAGCTTAGGAGAATTATAGTCTGGGGAAACTGGATTTGATCTCAGCTGAAAACTGGTGTGTGGCCTTAATAATCCTAGCAATACATTTCCTTTGATAGTATTGCCTTTTGAAGAAGTGATAGGCCTTATTGTATTTGCAGGTGACTGGTAGGGGGATAAGAGCAGATGAAACAAAGGGATAAACAATATTGTATTCCTCCTTTATTAAGATATTCTTCAACAAAACTGTTGCTGCTACAAAGCATTGAGTTATTAAAGGAAACTGGATGGACTGAAGCACTATGAGTAATTTGTAATGGAAATGTCTTTCTCGACCTTTTTGTACTTCTTATTATACTCTGTTAATATTTCTGTGTTAATTCCTTCACTATTCGTTTTTTCATGTTCCTTTCTCTGTTTTACATTTTTCTTCAACCTGTGGTAGGGAGACCTAGTTGTAATACATAACTTCTGGTTCAAGCTGCTGTTCCAGAAAGTTCAAACAATCTAAGAGATTGTAATTTTTTTGATAATGGTACTTCAAAATCAAACAATAATTGGTTTAAATGTAATAGTATCTGTTTAACTTCTGGGATTGCTTTAAGACAACTAAGAAATTCTAAGATAAATAAGAAATTGAATTTTTGTGTCTGAAAACCAATTCTGTGCAGAAAATTTTTTAGGTATTAATGAATATTATATTTTATTAATAATCCCCAGATGGGGAAGTTGTAACTTCATTTTCCAGAAAAAAAATTACTTTTAAATGCTTCATGTGTCAAAAGATGAGAAAAACATTTTCCTGAAACAAATCAAGGCAATTGGTATATCAAGTATTGTATGTTTATTTTGCAGGCTTCTTTACAAAATCTGTAGTCTGAATATTGGAAATATTTCCTATTAAGTAAGCCTATGGTCTCATCTGAGATGCATATGATTTTACGAAAGGGAATAAAAAAGCACTAAACAAGTTTTACTGTAATCACTTGTGAAACCTGTTGCATGAACAACTTAATTCAACTAAATACTTGAAGTGCTGGCTAATATTTCAAATTGAAAGAGAAAACAAAAGTACTAAAAAGTAAATGCATGCAGCTAGAAAATAATTTCTTTATTAGGAGATTTTTTGTTGTAAAGTCATGTCTATCTCCTGTTCATCAATCCTGAATAAGCACAAATGGCTATTTTTGAATAAGTGTATTTCTATTGGTAGGTTTGGATGAAAGCACATATTCATTAAATTTAGTACAGTTTATTACTGGTATTTCTTTAAAAATGTAGGAATTAGTGTGCCTTTAGGGTTAATGGTTCCTCTACTCAGTCTACAGCAAGCAGGATCAGATGCTTTAGAGAAAGAAATAAAAGATGTGAAACCTGTCAAATACAGAACAACCATTCTGGGGAGGAATCTTTCCCATCACAGTCTGTCACTTGGCAGAGGAGTTATAAATTTGGGGTAGGAGGAAAGTTCTCCCTTAGTTTTGTCTTGCTTCTTTTCTTCCCTAGTCATGCTGGCTGGAGAAAAGCATAATTATTCTGTTCTGAGATTTAGCTGTTTTCCAAAAGAGAGCATTTGTAGTGTTCTGCATTCCTGATCTGTGTTGTATCATTAAGGTGTATTGAAATGCAGCAGTCAATACTGTGTTGAGTCTGTTATGCATGGTGCGTCCCTTTAAAGAAACACCTAACATTTTTTCGATTACCAGAATTAAAGTAATGCTGAGCCCTCCCACCACCATGTCTGCATATCCATGTGTAGGCAAATGCTTGCAGTACTCGTGCTCAGTGGTTAGTTGTTTTCTTGGTCAGGATATTTGCAAGGAGGGAGGGCTTGCTACTGATTTTTAGTTTTGACAAGTATAATCACAGTCTAAAATATGCTTGTACTGATGAAGGTAGTGTCATACTAAAGCAAGTAATTTTCCTAAACTGTCTTCTTCCACTTAAAATGTAGCTAGCCAAAATGATTCCTCACTTTTTAAAGCATTAACATAACTAGCTTGTTTTTGAACCTCTCGAATACCAGTATTCTTGATCTAAATTTTATTTTTTTTATAGTGGCAAATGTTATTATCTTTTGTGCTTATTATTTGTTTTCTTTGAAAGGATGATTTTGAGGTGAAATCTGAGGAGCGTGCCAGTGTCATCCAACAACTTGAGCAAACTATTGAGGATCTGAGGACAAAAATTGCAGAACTAGAGAAACAGTTCCCTGCCGCAGAGGTACAGAGTGCTGGGAGGGAGCAGGAAAATGAGCACGCACACGCAGACTCTGGGGAACTCAGCAGTGTGACTCTTCAAAGGAATGAAGAGGAGACCACACCCAGGACTGTGTCACAGGCGAGATCTGTACAAACATCACCAACAGAGGATTATTTAACACATACAATGCCTTCAGCCAGTGCACTGCCACAGCCACCCCCACCATCGCACTTAGAAGGGGGCAAAAGTGAAGGGCCAGATCTGGAACTACAGCCCACATTTTGTTCTGAAATCTCCTTAATTCTGTCACCGAAGCTAATCTCAGTGCCACTGGATGCAAGCCAATCAGTACCGAGTATACCACAGTCACCTCTTCCAGGACCCAAAGTTGATTCGTCCCTTGCATTTGAAGGAGAGACTGAAATGTCAGTTTCTCATCAGCCTCTAAGTACTGTTAGTGAACATCCCCCTTCTTTGCCTCCAGAGCCCACATGTAGCATTCCCCCATCACTGCCAGCAACCGAACAGGCTGCCCTCCTGTCTGGAGCACATGGCCATTCCTTTGTTACTCCAATGTCTATGGCAGGAGTACCACCGCCACCACCCCTACCTGGCTCAGGACTCCCTTCTTCTGCTGTCGCAGCAGTGCCACACCTGGACCACTCTTTCCCAGGTGCCGTGATGTCACCTCTCCCTCCTCCTCCACATTTGCCAAGTGGGGAGATGCCAATGCTGCCTCCAGCTCCTCCCCTCCCATGTTCTGGATTCCCTCCACCACCTCTACCACCACCTTTGCCTGGTGCAGGAGTCCCATCTGCTCTGCCTGGCTGGGGTATCCCGCCTCCCCCCCCACCACCACCTTTACCTGGGGCTGGTGTCCCTCCTCCACCTCCTCCTCTGCCTGGCCTGGGATTGCCACCCCCAGCACCACCGCTTCCTGGAGCAGGACTGCCACCACCTCCTCCACCTCTTCCTGGAGTGGGCATTCCACCCACTCCTCCTCCACCACCACCTCTGCCTGGTGCAGCTATACCCCCTCCTCCACCCCTGCCTGGTATAGGTGTTCCTCCTCCACCTCCTCCACCACCTCTGCCTGGTGCAGGTGTGCCCCCTCCACCACCCCTGCCTGGTGTAGGTGTTCCCCCTCCACCACCTCTGCCTGGTGCAGGTGTGCCCCCTCCACCTCCTCCACCACCTCTGCCTGGTGCAGGTGTGCCCCCTCCACCACCTCTGCCTGGTGCAGCTGTACCCCCTCCACCTCCTCCACCACCTCTGCCTGGTGTAGGTGTGCCTCCTCCACCACCTCTGCCTGGTGTAGGTGTGCCTCCTCCACCACCTCTGCCTGGTACTGGTGTTCCTCCTCCACCCCCTCCTTTGCCTGGGTTGGGGATGCCTCCTCCGGCCCCACCACCATTGCCTGGTAGTGCACCACCCCTCCCAGCACCAGTCCAGGGCAGCACCTACCCAGCAGTCCCACAGGGCTGTGGTTTTCTTCCTCCTCCATTACCATCTGGTTTATTTGCCATGGGGATGAATCAGGAGAAAGGGAGCAGAAAACATGTGGTAGAGCCTTCTCGGCCAATGAAACCTCTTTACTGGACAAGAATTCAGCTCCACACTAAAAGGTAAGTCATAGAGTTGTGTAGAGAGTGGTGGCTTTGCTTTGTGGCTGTCTTGACAGTACTGTTTGTTATTCACAAAAGTCTTTACTGTTAGGTAGGTGTTTGAGAGAACGTCCGTGCAGACAGGATTTTACATTTAGTTGGATATGTAAATAGGGTACCCGTTTCCTTTAAAGTGCGTGAAAGATATTTGCACATGGAAGCCCTTTGATGGTAGCGTTTTCAGTGTCCTTTGGGGTTACATATCACGTGTTGATCAAAGATCCTGGGGTGACTGTGTGCCACCAAGTGTTCTGTGAAATGTTTTTCAAAATGTCATATTTGTGATTGCCCTCAAATTTCAAAGTAGCATTGGTCTCTCTCTGGTGCAGCTTGCAACTTTTGGTAGTGTCTTCCTTCTAGATAAAGGTATGCTGAATGCATTCTATCCTTCTCTTTTCTTTCTTCAGTGACCTAGAAATACTTTTATTTTTTGCCTTGTACACTCAGCAGACTCAGATTCAATCTGCAATTTATTTGCATAAAGCGATTCTGATAGCCCTTACTTTGATATGATTGGGTTTCAGTTGTTGATGGTTTTTGGGCTTTTTGTTTGTAAAAGATCATTACTGGTCATGAAAAGAAGTTTCCTTATAAATATTTTCCTTTATGTCTCTGAGTAGTAATATAAAACCTGTCTGCTGTTATTTAATGATGAATTTATTCTTTCTTTTTGAGTTCTTGCCACTGTCGCACAGGTGGTCTGTAAATAACTGTTTCTACTTCTCTTCCTGTCCATGTCTGTATGTTCTATAGCCTATACGCAGCCTATTTTTTTTTACTCTGCATGTAGAGTGGCTGAATATAAATAGGCCTGACCATATCATGTGTGAACAAAGAAGACAACCCAGAAGTATGAGGGAGAATCAACAGTAGTTCTTATGAAAATGCTTCTAGTAGAATTTAGGCAACAACTTTTAAATTGCTGCTATTTTATTTTTTTTTAATTCCTCCATTTATGACCTTATTTAGTTTGACATTGCCCTACATAGGTCTTTTGCTTAACTTTAGAGATTCTAGTGCTTCACTTGTGTGGGAAAAAATTGAAGAGCCTTCCATAGATTATCATGAGTTTGAAGAACTGTTTTCTAAAACAGCTGTTAAAGAGAGGAAGAAACCCATTTCGGACACCATTACAAAAACAAAGACTAAACAAGTGAGTACTCATTTAATTTCAGATCATTTCTAGGCTGTTTATTACATAAAGACAGATTTTTGCATGCAGCTGAGATGAATTATGCCTGGTGTAGAATTGTTACCATATATATATAGACACACTATAGAAAAATAAGAGAAGGAGAGAATGTAGGATGGATTTCAAAGCTGTACATGTTAAAGATTGAAGATTTCTTTTTTCATAAATTACTTCTAAAGTATGTATTTTCTTAAAAATATCTTTGCTTTATCCACTTTAACAAAAATAATACCAAAATAATTAGGTGCATATATGACACTTTGAAATTGACTGCAGATGTGCAAGGAGTAGTATATATATTATTCTGATTAATTTTATGCATTAAATAATGAGTTGCATATGAAGTACCATGACTTCAGAGAAAAATTATGCTTCAAATCTAAGTCCTAGTGTTATACCAATCAGAATGGTTCTAAGTTTGTGTTGTGTTTATGTATATAAAGAATATGAAGTTTATACAGACAATAAATGACAAGCACAGCTGGGACAAATCCAACATTAGTCAAACCAGTTTCTTGAGACAGAATGGTGTTCAATATAATAAAAATGGGAAGCATACTTTAAAATGTAGACCCTGAGTAAAAGAATTGAGTTAAACCCCTGAGTAAAAGAATTGAATCTCAATGTTTACATTACTATTTGGCTGTAATCTTCTTGGTGTCTGTGTAAAAATCAAATCATGGTGGTATGTTAAGTAATTTTCAATTAAGCTTTCAGGTCACAGAGGGGATGGTCTTATGTAGGATCTAAAAAGCAGTTAAAATTCTTGTTTTATCTTGGTTTCATATTCCTGTACTGAATTCAAAGCTAGGCAGTTCTTTCCAACATCTTTTAACATGCAGGTTAATGCTGTACAAGACTTTTCTCCACATTGGATACATAGTGGGACTCTAAAATCTCTGTTCACTGGACCTTACATCTGAATACGACCTTTTAGTTCTCCACCTCTTAGTTCCGGAGATCTTGCCCCCACAGACACATTCTGGTCAGCAATATAAATGCACAGGTTCTTTACTGTGCTGAAAACCTGCTGCAGGCAACAGAACTGGTAAAAAGTTAGGATGATTATCCCAAGGTGTTGGAGAAAACCTTTCTCTGGATGGATGGGAAGGACAGCGCAAACACATGTGCCACTGTGCTGCACTAGGCTGCACTAACAGAGATGGGAGGAAATGTAAGGTTCTGCTGCTATCTTGCTGTCCTGCAGTAAATGTCCAAAGTGCAAGATTTTTGCTTTTCTTTCCTCCTTCTAGAAAAAGCCCTTTTTAGTGGTTATTCTTAGCTTAATTACTGTCATAGCTGTTTAAGTAAACAGAGGAATGCAAAGTGATGCTGTTGGTCCCTGCACATTTCATAAGATTTGGTGACAAAAATCTCTCAACAGAGTAGAAAGAATGACTGTTTACTTCTGTAACATAAAGAGAGCTTAAAGACTGATTATGAATAAACATTAGATATGGATTTTAATACTAAATATTTATTTTTCTTGTGATGCCAAAAATTTAGATACGTTGTCAGTAAATTTAAAAAGTGTAGGTAAAGCTAAATTAAAATGAATGATTGTTCTTCACTTCCTTGAAAAGAGCAGGTTTTTTCTGACAGAAATTTCTGCACAGAAGTTAAAGGCGATCAAAGTAGTTGCTGTCATTTAGGACAAACCTTCCTCTGGGCCACCTTAATTCACAGAAGAGAATCCTCTGTTTCTCTTCCTCTGATAATCAAACAAATGTATTGCTCTCCAAAATATAAATAAATTGCCTAATAGAGAAGTCTGGCTTGTTGAATTGTAGCATCTGGGGAGAAAAGATTGACCAAACAGATAATCACAGACTTTCATTAGAACTATGGCTAGAGCTATCATTTATTGCAGATTTCAAAGTTAAATACTCATGTGAGAATCCAGTTAGGGCTTTTCAGAGTACTGCCATGAGACAACTGAAATAGAACAGCTTCACAAATACATTCCACGTACACCCTCTCAGCAATTTGGAATGCAGGACTTCATTTTTAGAATTCTCTTCATTTATATTGCAGTAAACACTTGGATAATGAAGTCCATCCATGTTTAGGAGAAGAAACAGCTATTTGGGGAAAGCATGGCTGTAATTCCACAAGTATGTTTTTTACAGGGAGCACCAAGTGCTGTTTAAGTGGTTACTGACTTACGTGGCTTCTATGATAGTTACGGGTGTTGTAAAGATCATACAAATGGTGTTTCTGTAGTGATTTTTACAGGGACGTGTTATGCAAAGCAGATGTGTTTTGTCACCTGTTGAGCTATGAAGAAGCACTGTA
Source organism: Gymnorhina tibicen (assembly GCA_013399875.1). Lineage (NCBI taxonomy): Eukaryota > Metazoa > Chordata > Aves > Passeriformes > Artamidae > Gymnorhina > Gymnorhina tibicen. The sequence continues at coordinate 5,830,429 of VXAZ01009477.1, forward strand.
GAGAACAGAACCAGGACCCTCACTCTGCTGCTTTTCAGGAGCACTCTCGTCTGGCCATTGGCTTTGCTCCTTGAGTTGACGTGCAGGGTCTGCTGAGTGAATGTATTGCTTAGATGGATTGGATGTAAAGTACTGGCTACACTGGAAATAGTAGTTGTGAAAAAGTGAACAGATAACTTTCAAATGCATAAAGTATTTGGTACTCTGTATAAACATATGATTTTAATAAAACTGTTTTTATTATAAGCTGAAATAAAAATGTATTTACAGAGAAGGCCACATGGCAGGAGGGAGAATTCTAGCTAATCTGTAGAAAGATTTGATAGTTTTGGGATGTTTTAGCGCACGAAAGATTAATGATTGTGAAGTAAATTGCTGTTCTGCACACAGGACTTTTTATTCTCTAAACCATAGAGCATATGCATATGTTTGTTGTGTATGTAGATAGATGTACATGATATAATTATTTCCAAATAGTGAGCCCCTTTTAAGTGGTAAAATTCTTATCATTCTGGGTTGTATAGGGTTTTTTCGTTAATGAGTGAGTTAATTTCACTCTACCCAACTATTGGTTGTAATTGTTCTCTCAGCATGATCATCTGCAAGGAATACAATATAAATCTAAAGTACTTTTAAAAAAAATCAATATCACACCTAGAACTGAATGAAGGCAACATTAAAATCCATTCCAGAACTTTAAAGAAAGAGAAAGAATGAAGTGTTAATATTTATTTGTGAATGCAGCTGATTTTATTCTTACCATCTCTTATTTGGTGCCATGGCAAAAACTGTGATTTATTTTGCTCTGTTAATGCATATATATCAAATTCTCAGCTGCTGTAAATGTGTGCAGGCTCACTCAATGAGAATGCCGACTAAATCTTCAAAGAAAGTCCTTTATAGGCTATATTGTAGGTGGGGCTGCCATTGCTACCTATTAAAGTGGTCTGACTTTCATTATAAGTCCCTGTTATAACTTTGCCAAAATTTAGCTCTTTGGACTGCAAGTTTTTTTGGGTTGGGTTTTTTCTCCCAATTTGTGTATTTTGACAATGTTAAGAAAGGAAACAAAGTCTGGTTTTGCTCATGTCCGCATAGTTTCATAGACTTGAATTATGGAGAAATTTTATTATATATATATTTTTTAGTTGTATAAAGGCTGTCTCAGAGTTTGATGCTCTACAGGTTATAGGTCTGTCCTGTTGCTTAGGAGGGGCTTCAGATATAATCCTGAAGATTTTTTTCTGACTTTTTACTAGTAGTTTGGAAAACAGGAGCCAAAAGGAGTGAGGCAAAGGAAGATTAAGAGAAGTAACTGGGGAAGGAGTAAAGAACTGAGGAGATCTGACAGCTGAAAATATAGAGTATATTAGCTGTGATTCTGTGTCACCTCTTATTCTGTCTAAAGTAATTTCACTCAGAAACTTTTTGTGAGACTGGGGTGTACTTGACCTAGATCATCCTTTCACCAAATTTTCAGTCTCATCAACCCTGTGGTGTTCAACCCAAGCAGGAGGTAAAACTCACTCTTGTCTCTTGTTCAGCTGTGCCGTGTAGTTACAATACTAGTTTTGATTACGTGGCTGGATAGTCTTTTTCATAGAACCCTTTCCATAGCTAGTGTGGACTGTGTGGAATGAGCACAGTCCATAATGATTACTTATTAAATTAAGCTGTTAGCTGTGTCAAAAACTGCTTTATAGCTGTTGTTGCAGCACTTAAAACCCACGTAATTAGTAAAGCAGGAAGAAAATTATCTCATGATTAAGGATATACATACTCAAGAATGATGGTAAATGCAATATTAAGATTATACTTCATGGCAAACATTGGCCAGTGTACACTGAATGGGTTCAGTGGAAAAATGGTATGTCAGAAAATCTTGATATCACTGTCAGCATAATAAGGATATAGAATGGACTGAGATGACTTGCATTACTTTCCTAACTTTCAAACAGTCATTTTAGAAACTTTACTGATAGTCCTCTACTTTTGGAAAATACTATACGAGTAACTGCAATGAACTTTTCAATCACAGACCATGTGTTTATAATCTATCACGTAAATGAAAAAAAGGTTAAAGAATTTCTCATGTGGAAATTCCACTATCAATCTATTGACGTTAAAATTTTAAACACTGTTTCCACTCCAGAATATAAAGAGTGGATTACTAAAATTTCATTTGGTTTCAAAAGCCTTAGGTGCATAAAAGATGTATCAATAAAACAGTTTAGACAATGATTTCAGGATATTTGAATTTTTAAGTTGAAAATAAAGAAGCTGTAGTAAGAGAATACTTCTAGAAATAAAATGTCACTCCAGTCCTTAGAGTTAGAACATTATTCTTATTTTCTAGTAAGGGACATTTTACTATTACTCAGCCTCCTGTTGAAGAACACAATGCTTATCTAACCTAACTAGTTTCTAACTGAATTTAAGAAATCTAGGTGTTTTTTTCACCTAATGATATAAATGATGAATATTACTGGGGCAGCAGTCTTTTGGTAAAAGATTACTCCCACAGTAATAGTTTTATGATGTTAATTTCAAGCAGGGCTATTTTAGCGATAAAACTAAACTGTTTCTCATCCATACTGGTAAAAGCTTTATGTATGAAATAACACAATAGGGGAATAGAGAAAATGTATGACAAGTAAATATTATGTTTTATTTCTACCCTCGAGCATAAAGTTTCAGACATATCTGCTTGGCTTCACTAATTTGCATAACATGTCAACAACTTGCATCTAAAATTGTATGAGAAAGAGAAAAATATAGCTTATGAAAATCTTCAGTGGGGAAAGAAACCAGCCAGTTTCCAGAGGGGATTTTCAGTTTTATTTAGGATAGGAGACAGAGAGATGCTGAAAATTATGCTTCGTTATTGATGCTCTGTGAGTTCAGTTAAATCATTATGTGCCATCAGCATGGATATATTGTTAGACAGCCAGGACTGGGTGTTGGTTTTGGGGGGGGTTGGGTTTTTTTTTGTAGGTGTTAAGGAAAAGTTTTTGATCTCCCACTACACCAAATTGACCTCACTACTTGAAGTAGTCCCTGTTTCCACTCTCACAATTGCCATTACTAGCCAGAAATTACTTCTAGATTTACCTTTAAAAAAAGGCAAACAAAAGGTTAACTAAAACCCATGACACACACAGAAACCTCCATCTGGAAGAGTATATAATTCTGTTACACCTATAAGAAGGATATACATGGGAAAGATATCATGGGTCCACTTCTGTGATTGCCCATATTACACTTGGAATACACTTGAATCTCCAGAAAAGACTTCTTGTCACAATGCCTAGTGAGAAGGGGACTGCATTACTGCCCTGATCCTGTCGCTTGACATTTTATTGGAACTTTGTTGTTTCTTCCTCTTCCTTGCCGCATGTATGAGCGATAGGCCTTTGTAAAGTAGAGTTTCCTGCATGTGACTTGATGTATTGTACAGTAGTTTTTCTTAACCAGTGAGAACTTTGGGATAATTTTTCTAAGCGCTGGCAGTCAAAATCAGAAACAGAAAGCAAGAATCACTGAAAAATTCCATGCATTAACTAAATATTATTCTGGGGAAAGGGAATCTTCATATTTTTTGCTTCAGGGCTCTCATCAAACATGTGTCTTCCATTACCTTTCACTTAATATCTCTTTGACTGTTTTTGCTTGTGTTAAACAATCAGGAACAAATTTGGCATGTAGTTTGTTTACTGCTCAACAATGAGGACCACTCAACAATTAGAAAGTTTGTCCTAGACTTCAGGCTGCAGATAATATCTCTAGCTTCCTTTTTATTTATTTTTTTAAAATTTGTTTAAAGCAGAGTTCCAGAATCCAGACTAAAAAGGAGCTGTATATTGTGTCTGAGGCTTTAGATCTTGTGGAGATTGGATTTATCGAACTTTTGTTGTTCTGCCTTTAAATGGCGTCACTCATCTGTAGCCTGTAGGCCCAGACTATGCAGCTGATTTATTTTATTGTTTTACTTTTAAATGTGGGAATTCCTTTAGGCATTTATGCTAATATTCATATTTTCTGAATTAGTGTTGTATTGTTGCAGCCATTCTATTGGAGGAAACTCTAGTATTCATGCAATTGACTGAAATAGGAATGAACTGCATAACAGAGATTAGTATAAAAGTTGACATAAACCCTACACTTTAAATAAAACCAGACAAAATTGGTAGCTGCTGTGTGAAACTGCTTTATCTATTGCTGTTCTGCACCCATTCACCTGGCAGTCCCGCTCTTTGTCACTCTTTTGATATCATCATGGTTCAGAATTTTGACAGGAAAGATAACTTATTCTTCATGTGGACAGTGTTTTTTTTGCTTTGCTTTGCTTCTAATCACTGTCAAGATGTGGCATTCAGCAAATAATTATTCTCCTGTCTGTCAGCTCACTTTCAGAAGAAGCAACTTCTTTTTCCTGCTAACTTTTAAGCCAGGACTTGAAAGGATCTAGTAGGTCCCTGAGTTTGGTCCTACAGCAGTGACAGCAATCATGTTCTAGCCTGCATGACAACATAGTTAATTTATTTGGTTCTTTTTTCTCTAGTGTTGGTCCCCTTGTTGTATTTGTAAGCCTGATCATAGTAGCTCTCTGAGCTTTAGAATGCTGATGGAAGATAGAAACTGTGATTTCACAATTTGAAGCAAATACAATATTACAGGAGGGGTGAATTAGAAGTGGGAGATTCCCAAGAACAGACTCCAACTCATCCCTGCTCTTTGGGCCTCCAAGAGGGAACAGTGTAGTTCTGCTTCCTTTGGAAAGGTCAAGTTGGTTCTAGGTAGGTTCACACCTGAATGCAGTTGTAATTTTCTTTTTTTTTTTGTAGAAGACCACTCTAAAAAGCTATTTTACTCTCAGTTCTCTTCTTTTGTTTTGTTTTACTCCTGGACAACATATTATCCAGCATTAGTTCCATTGCTACTTTATTTTTGCAGAATCTGAGTGACAGGAAATGTACAAGCTTACTTCAGATGAGCTCTTGCCACTTTGTGTGACTATTGTTTTCTGATAGCACTTTTGCAATGAGTTTGCATTTGATTTTTAATTCACTTTATTTGTCAGCTTTGGGATACTTTTTTCTTCAAAATAAAGGCAACAAAGGACTCCCATTATATGCTGACACCAGCGAGTTAAAGTTATGCTATTAATATGACGTGTTTCAAACCTGAGCAATAAAGATGAGAGCTGAAATCAACAGTTCCCCCAACATCTACCATACCAAATTCTGTCTTTTTGATATTGTTGGAATACACAACTTTAAGGTGAAGTTTTCGAACTTTCATTATGTAACATACCGCATTGTTTCTTTGTATCGCTCTGCCTTTTCTGCAACTATGGTTTGGTAGCAACATCAGTTGAAGAAATTCTGTTCTTTTTGAAATTTTGAACCCCTTGTTTTGGTTTTTTTTGATAGAATGAAAGGTACTTGTTTGGTTGCTATTACAGATTGCAACTTAATTGTTAGAAAGATTTGATCTATACCTTGCTACCCAAGATCTACTTTATTTTGTAATCCATTTGTTGCTGCAAAGCAAATGAATAACAGCTTCTCTTTACAAGAAGAAAATTTTGTATTGACCCAGCTTTATCTCGGTTCCAGGCTTAAATGAAATTTACATTCCATTTAAAAAATATTTAGAGTGATTATAGCCTATTAGAAGACTAGTGCAGGTTATCCTAATTATATTTTTCTGAATTACATTAGTTTCCCCTTTGAATTCAGAAAAATCTGACTATCCTATCCTATTTCAGTCCATTCGACTTCAGTTTTAAATTCCTAATAGTATATTACATTTGCACAGGAATTTCTTGCTAATTTTTGACAGGTGAGATCAGTAGCCATGCCTTGAATTTAGGTCCTTAACCTTGTGAACATCAGTTATGACATACTTGTTTTCTAATGTTAAAATTTTTGATTAATGAGTGGTACTTTTGCTGTTGAGGCATCCCACCCCAAAAGATAAGGGAGCACACAGGTGTGCAGATGCTCATGGTCACAAAGGAATGACAAAAGTCAGAAGGTCTGTAAAAGCTTACAAAGTTTTATTAGCAAATTATACACTTGTAATGGAAATTGATATGTTATTCCCTTATCTTCCAGTATAACCACACAGTGGTGGGTTTTGAATAAAGGGGTAGAGTGAGAGAGAGAAATTGGAGAGAGGAAGGGAGAAAGATCACCAGTCCTTGCTCCAGTGTCGATCCAGCTAATGGGATGTCCAGAGTCCTGGAGTATGCATACCTGAGCTTCATGGGGGTACCTATTTATAGATAAGTTTTCCCTGCCCTGGAGATAAGTTTCTTGCTTTCTGCGCAAAACAGTTATCACGCACAGTTCGTTCCTGCAGACCCTTCCGGAAATGGGTTGGAGGGCTTTGGGGGGTCTCTGGTGTCTTGATCCCCTACTACTGGCTTGGCTTTTGGCCAACAATCCGTGCTCTTTTCTCGACCTCATTCCTGCATGTGCACTGTACCATGTTGTGCTTATCCCCAGGAGCCAGAACAAGACTTCTGTCCCAGAAAATTGTTCCCCTACCCCTGCATGGCCCCCTTCTCCAGCCACATCCTGTTACTTCTCACAGCGTGTTATTACCAACGATCCTTGGTTGGCCGCACAGCGATCTGGCTATTCGTGTTTGAGACACAGGCATTAGCCCCTTATCTTCAGGGCTTCTACTGCTGTTATTTTCACTCCACTGAAGCTAGTTTGGCATCTGTGAGGAAAGGGGGATGAAATAGCTCCATAATCAATGGTTATGAAGGTTTAAAAAGGGAAAAAGTAAAACAATTGGCCAGCCAACCACATCCTCAGAAAACCTATACTGTAAGTACTGTGAGTTTCTCAAGTTTCCTTTCCTAAGTAGTGCCAGTGGCAGAGTTCTGGGTCAGGATTTTCCTTCTCTTCTACTGTTCAAACATCAGTGTACAAACCTGCATCTGAAATTGTAAGTGAATCAAATTTGGCAATTAATCAGTGAACCACAGGGTAAACATCTTCTGGGTACTTTTGTGAATTTTTGAGATGTGAATTGGATCATGAAATTCTTTACTCTGGCTGAATTAATTCTACTTTTTCTAATCTCTTTTCTATTAGTTAATTTTTAAATAATTTTGCCAGTGTGGCTGTAGATAATACATACAATACAAGATAAGCCTCTTGGTGCTACAACAGCAGCTGTGTAACTTGAAAAAATATGTATATGCTTCCTGACTTGATCTTACAGTTCTAATTATCTGGCTTTTTTTTTTCCTCTAAGTGACTCACAGAGGTTTTCATCAGTGTGCTTAGTGTAAAACTCAGCAACCTAAGTAGGTTTAATATTAACCTCTTCCTTCTATGCAATGGTTGTATCTCTGCATTGAAAAGTATTTCTTCTAGAATCGTGTCGTTTTACAGATAAGATCCTTTTCTGGCATTACTTGGTTCCCCTAATAATGATATAAAATTTACATCAAGTTGAATTCAAACAACTTAGAGGTCTACGGAAGACAGTCTGTGAATTACATGCTGCTTTTACGCTTGCAAAACCAACATGTATGAAATTCTGTTTTAATCACTGATTTTAACCCCCTAAAGCAAGACGTTTTGATGGCATGATTTTGGTTTGGGGTATTTTTTTCTATTTTGAAAACAAGAAAGCTTTTTGACCTTTTATATTCCTTAAAGTGATCAAAGAAAACCCCAATGTGTACGTGGTTATTTTGATTTTAAAATAAGATTCATATTGGCGCCTACTACGTCAAACATTCAAATAAAATACAAATTCTCACAGTTTTAACTTACATCAAAGATGGAAATCATTGTGTGGTTTTGGAAACCAAAGCAATTCCAAGATAGACACAGTTGGAATTTTTTTTATTTGACAGCGTGTTTCATACACTTAGTAACATCAGTGTGAAGTGAAGTGTGCGTTCTAATGAAGAAGGAAGACTAGGGGAACCTTTATAGGGATTCTTTTAGGATTAAATTCAACTAGGTGACACATATGCTTATAATGGATTTATACAGAAGAAGCAAACTCAAAAAATAATAAATTTGCTCATTTTTAGATGTACATGTAGACTAAAAAGAACTATTTCTTAAATATGTCTATTAATAATGCAAACTATCTTGTACATTATCTTGCAGATTGATAATAATAGTTGTGTTTCTTTTGGCAGGTTGTCAAGTTGTTAAGTAACAAAAGATCTCAAGCTGTTGGAATATTGATGTCTAGCCTTCATTTAGACATGAGGGACATTCAGCATGGTAAGTGAAATAACTATTGATTATTCTCAGATCACATAATTAATAATCTGGAAATGCTAAATATTTATATCTTTTGATATGTAAAATAAATTAATATGAGGCCATTTTTACACTATTTTTTCTGAAAATAGCTTGTTCTGGCATTTATATTCCCCTTTCAAACATCAGCTGTATAAGTGATATATAATATAGACGCTTTGAATTTTGGTTTTTTTGAGGAAGAAAGAATGATGTGTTATTTTAATTCAGATAACCTTGGGACATATCCAGAAAAGTGAATTATAACGTTTAATTTATTTGCTTTATAAAATAGTTCCTATATTTGGGTTAGCACAAACTCTGGAGTTCTTTCATCTTCAACAGCTTTTTTTACAAAGTGAGATCTTTTAGGGGAGTGTAATACTTTTCACATTTATGCTAAGAGACAGTAGTGCAAAAAGGTGAAAAGTGGAATTGCATTTATATTCAGAGCATCCCTTATGTTTCCCAAAGGCTTTGGATAGATTTGAAGCAGATTGAATTATCCTGTGAAGTGCCAGCCTATCTATTAAATAAATGTGGTTTCAAGTATAACACAGACTTCATAAATCACAAAAACATCTTGTGAACTTTCTAGGCTACATATTTACGGCCATGCATTCAGTTTACTATGATTTGCTTATTTTGCAAAATTATTCATAAATAGAACAAATTTGAAAGCACTCTGTCAGCTAGTGAGTAACTCTTAATCACAGTTTTAAGGTTTTATTAAACTGTTTTGATGGTTATTAGACTTCCTCAAGCTGAAGCGCTTAAGATGGTAGTCATAGAGCAAGGCGCCAGTACTGGCGCCAAGAAGTACTTGGTATTTCCAAAGCTGGCAGATGTAGTTCAGTTAAGTCATAGAGCAAAATCTGAAAACAATGATATGGTCCTTTCCTTCAGTCAAATACTCAACTTGGTTTCAGTTAATAATGAGAACCTTATGAAAAAAGGAGTCCGCCTAACATCTGTGTCTGTGGTAAAGCCAACACAAGTTCATTGAAAATTTGCTTGCTTAACATGCAACACTAACAATAACATGGCATGAATGTCAGTAGTTGAAGGGGTCAAACAATATTATTCTTAACCTTTATCCTATTACATTATTAAGCACACATGATCATCTAAGAGCTGTGTGCAGATTTTGTATATTCCTCTTTCAATAGCTGTTTTCTAAAACCAAAAGTCTTTGCAAAAGGGAATTTAATAGTTCTTTTATTCCCTTGCTGTGCAGAAGTGATTGAACAAACATGAGAAAACTTTTGTCTGGTGGGGGAATTTGTGAAAATGGTTGATGCTAGAAGTCTTTTTCTTTTTTCCGTTTTTTTTTTCTTTTTTTAAGAACATAAAATAGGCGTGGAGAAAAAGTGGTGAGGAGCAGGAAATAAATTTGCATGGTGGGGGAAAGGAAAATAGAGATCTCACCCAGCAGTATTTCTGGCATCAGTCACTCCATGCAGAGCTCTTTGAGTGATCTAAGCATTTCTGTGCAGAAATTACAGAATCACAACCCCAAGTGTTTAGCTTTACCTTTCTGTATGCAACGTTTTAAATTCCTTATTAAAAAGAAAGGTTTTTACACATTTTTGAGTGTTATAACATTCAGGATTTTCTGCTGCGATTTGAATATACTAACAAGAATATACTAACAAAAATTCAAATAATGATTGAGTGCCTGCATTAACAAAAATAGTCAGTTGATGTATTTGCATCTTTATACATTATTATTTAAGTTGTATGGCAATGACTACACTAAAAAATGTGATCAGTGTTTTTTGTCCCCTGGCCCAGGGTTTTAGTAGTGGTCTTGGGTTTCTTCCATGTTTGATGTACACTGACATGTAAATTTACACATATCTCACTCAGTACAATACAAGCAATGGTTTTCCATAAATAAGAAATGCAGTCAAATGAAACTTCCCCCTGCCCCCTTCCCGACAATTAGTGGTACTAGACAACTTATAAACTTTCTTGTAAATGTTCACTATATCTCTATATCAAACATAAAGCATATTTTTAGGATGCAGTGTTCATGCAAATTACAGAAATGTAATTTTTTTTTTTACTGACCTCAGAAAGGCACCCAGAAGGAGAGAGAAATTTTCAATGCGATATTCCGTTTCTTGTTTTGCATGCTATTTACTGTGTTGTATTTTTCTGGTGCTTTAGAAAAATTTTCAAGTTCTACACAAACAGAAGGGAAAACTATTATGCTGGGTACTAATCCACCTAATAAATTTAGGATTTCAAGTTGTGAATCTTATTGTGTTTAGATGAAGACCTTAAAATAGCTTGAGACCTGGTCAAATGTTGTATTTAATGTCTTGTAAAATTTTTGTTCTTTGGTTGATGTTTTTGGAGTATTTTTATTTGCTTTTTAAGATAAAAAATAATGATGACATATTGTCTTCAAGAATATTGTCTGCATATCTGATCCAATGTGGCATTTAATAGAATATCTCAGTATATTGTAATACATCTTATATAGATTCCTTTTATTATATGGTTGTTAAGTGTCTGCTTGTAGAATTGCACGTCTGCTTCCAGCTTTGAAAATAGGTTTAGTAAGACAAATTCCAGAGCCTGGCTGCTTTTAAAATATTTTTACAGTGTGGAAGGAGTAGTTGTAATAATCAAAGCACATTTGTTCTGAACTCTAGTGAGCCTTTCTAGTAGTGCTTGAAAGTTGCTAGGTTAATTTTTGTTGTTATGGGGGTTTTTTAAGTAGATTCTAATTGCTAACAGAACTCCCATCTACTTTATGCAGTAAGGCCAGAACTGTAAGACATCTTGGTCTTTTTAGTTGCAGTGCCATTTCTCTGTTACTAGTACAAAAATGAATACTCGTGGCTTCTCTGATTTCACGCAAGGTTTTACTGATGCTTGGTTTTTTTGCAATCATCTATCAACTATGCAAAACACTTTATCCAGGCATTTTGCTTGCTTTTGTGTTTTCACTATACCGCAAATATCCTTTATCCAGTATTATGTTCCCACTGGAAATATTGCTGTATTTGGCTGCATGATATGGCCAATGCTTGAGAAATGCCAAACAAGCACTTCTTACCTCTTTTTCCTTTATAGTTCAGATTTTCTTCCTAGAGTAAAAGACCTGGGGTTTAACATTAATATTTTGGGGTTTTTTCTTAACACTTCAGAGATGAAAGGTGTGCTCAGATTAGAGATACAGCAAGATTCTGATTTAACTGCATAGAGTAACCTATGATGAACACCCTATACATTAAAATATAATTACATGTTAAGCCTCTGTCTGCATTTAGGGACTATGTCTTGTGAATAAAATACCTCTTTTTTGTTCAAGTTGTCTGTCAGCACTTGCAATGTAACAACTGTTTGAAATGTAACAACAAATGTTTGAAATTGCAGTCGTGTTGCAGATAGTAAGTTTGCCAGTGCCTTCCCCAGTCCCCTTGTTTATAAAGAAACAGTGTATCTTCCTCTGTGTTTTCAACTCATGATAAGTGCTGTAAGAATAGCAAAAAGTTCTTCTGTGTGTGTCTGAAAATAGAAGGAAAAATTTAAACTGAATATGTCATCCCGGAAAAAAAGCAAATTTGGTATTTTGTGCAGCTAAATATTACATTTATTACACAGTGAGATTTTTATCTAGTATTTATTTCATATATGGAAATTATTCCTTGGCACACCAAAATTGCCTTAGTTCTAAGCATGCCTTGTAAATGTTGAAAGTAAAAGTCTGTCAAAAATAGAATATGCAGTTCTTTGTCTTTTGAAGTTGTCTGTTATCTTTTCCAATTCAGTAAGTTTCTCTTAACAAGGTTTGTCTCTCCAGGCACTGTGTTGCTACAATACTGTTTTTCTGCAAGGTTTTGCATAGCACTTTGTGGTTGCCCTGGCTCTGTTGGAAGTAGTTTGGAGATTTCTGCCTCTGAATTTTGGATGATCTTTCTCATTATCCTCATTTAATGAGCCATTTTCCCCCCCTCTCTGAGACACTGGTAGTCTGCAGTATTGGATGGAGCTACCTGTCCCACTCTGATATCTGCAGGGGCGGCGGGGGGAAAGGAAGGCCAAGACACTGTCTATTACAGGCCTCAAAAAAGAATGAAATAGGAAAAACAGTTATAGAAAGGGCAGGCAGATTCACCTAACAGCTGGTAAAAACCAACCTTGTAATCTGAACTCGAGCTTATTTTACTTGAAGTTATATCTGCAGCGAAGTTTGTTCTGCTAACAGCAGTACAACTTTGAACAACAAACATATCTTCTGCCCTGAATTCAAGACAGATGTGCAGGAAGTGAACATACTTTAAATGTTAGCAAGAAAAACAAATGTTTATTCTTTAGTATTTGACTATTAGTGACAAAAGAACAAGAGAAAATCTTGGGTTTGTTTTCTTACTTGGCCACTCCTGCTGACATGTAGAAATGATGAGCAAGGAGAGACTTTGTCAAAGGTTTAACTAAACTCTTTCCCTGGAGAAGGATGATAAAATGTATCTTTCACTGCATTATTTCAATGTTCTGTGCAGGAATTATTCATGCATTGAGCTATCACATAGTCTGGATCCAAGAGATGCTCTAAATGGAAAGCAATCAGGAAAGAATGACTGAATATCTGGAAAATAAGACTCAGGATTAGTTTACTTTATAGAAAGCCCAGAGGTGATCTAAGCATTATTTATCCTAACAACAATGTGTGTGCACAAGCACAATCATTTGAAACTTATAGTACCCATTCTTCACAAATATTTCAGTACCTTCCTAAAAGACATCTTACTGATTAAACAAGTTATGAGGACAAAACAATACATGACTGGATCAAGTTATTGGGCCACTGTTATACTAGAAAGTATAAGTAAACCTGATGCCCAAAATTATTATTTCTGTCCATTTAAATTATGGGAAAAAACGTTGGCTGTAGGAAGATTTGCAGACCTTTTTTTCTGTTAGGTGGCAAGTCTGTATTTCTTTATTAACTTAATGATAAAGTGATTGCAATCAGTGCAGGTTAATTACAAAGTTGGAAACTTCACCTGTTACTTCTGGTTTATTAGTAGAGAATTAAAATTTTTTCAATATTTCTCTTTTTTTCTTAATCAAATATTGTGCATACAAACACCCAAAACCTTAAAAGATTATGGTTTAAACTTCCCCTCTGATAGCCTTTACAACACCTGTTTAGATTCTTCAGAGACACACACAAGTAAAGATTGGTTTGATTCAGCATTTTTCTGTCTTGTGTACTAGCACTTCCTCAAAACTTCACACCATAATTCTGAGTCTTATTCTTCTATTTCTTCTTGACTTTATGCTACCATATTCATTATATTATGCCTGCTGTTAGATTGTATGCTTACATGTTTTACTTGCTTATAATTACTTTACAAGCTCCTATTGGGAAATTATTGGTAAGGAAAACAATGGAATACACAAAATTACTTTTATAGAATACAGACTAGAGTTTAATTAGAGTGTCACACATATTGCTGCAGATGTTTCTATTGCTTTGATGCTGTTATTATGCCCACAGTGTTCTGTATTGAGCAGTGATTTTGGAGCCCTTTTCTGGACACTCCTTTCAGATGCAGCTAGGGAGGAAGGACAATAAAGGTCCTTGGAGACAGGTGAAGTTTCCAGTGGACGTGGCATAAACCCCTGAGCTATGGGTGAAGGTCCTGAAAGCCAGTCCTAAGTGTTTAAAGCATGCCTCAAGTCCTCTTTCTATCTTCTAAGATTTTCTGAAACTTAGTTTACAGTGACCAGAGGTCAATAAAGCAATAGCAACTGTTGTTAAGGGAAAAATACAACTTCAGTAATAATTTTCTTTTAATATATGTGCAATACATCAAGATAATGAAGGACAGAAATATTAATATCATCAAGAAAAGAACTGAATTCTTTATGTCATATATCTCTTTGTAACACTTAAAAAAAATCATAGAATTATACCATTTTTTTCTATAATGCAAAGTGCATTTTAAAGAACATAAGTTTAGGGTTTTAAATGAGGAAAATAATATTGAGTTTTCTTCACAATATTTGAATCATCAGAGACTAATTACTACCACATTGGATAGTTTGGATAATTAAAGATTTTTGTTGTTGTTAAGAACATATGAATGTAATTTAATAGAGATGTTTTGCAAGAAAATGTAACTGCATTGTCTGTCTGTTGTTTCAGTTGAAACCATGGGTTTTTTCCTTGCAAGTCTCATCTAACATTGAAAATTTGAGAGAAAAGTTTCAGGAAAGTTCTTTTCTCCAAAAGGAAAAAAAGCAGTACTGTTATTTCTCATTTAGAAGAGGGATAATTACAAAATTCTTAGCATAAAAGCTACAAAATGTGTGTTATTAGCATTAATACCATGTAAAAATTGGGTGGGGGGAGGGAGAAAAAGAACACCTTGTCTCTCTTTTATAGCAGAAAGAGTTTCCACTGGTCATACTTTTACGTTGGTGAACTACATAGAGGTTTTAGCATTATTAAAATTAAGAAATCCCTATTCATTAAGAAATACCAATAATACAGTTACATATTTTTTCATTGAATCAAAATGTTCAGAAGAAAAGGATGTTTGCCACAACAATCTGTTTGATTTGTCATGTGTTTTTTAGATTTGAATACAGTTATACATACAAAAAATTTGTATTCAAAAAATTAATGCCACTTATATATATAGGTGCTAACAATTTAAATACAAGGTAGTTAAAATGGGGATTTAGTAAAACTTGCAAGCAAAATTGGTAAATACCTTTTTTTTTCATTCAGTGTACCCATAACTGTATTCTTCTTATCAGACTTTAAAAAAAAAAAATCAATTAAAACTATATGTTATATATGGCCAAGTGGAGATCTATCTAGCTTTGTACCTGATCTCCTCTGTAGATAATCAGAAAATAAAAATAAAAAGCTGAGGTGAGTGGCACTGACTGCTCATTATGTAATTTTTGTAGGTCTCTTATCTTATTGCAGTAGTTCAGCTCAAACTGAAAAGTTTATTTGGAACAGCTTTCATACATGTTTTCTGTTCTTTTAATTTTTCCTTGTCACCAGTGTACATCCATGATTCTTTCTTCTCTTTGCCATTGAGGAGGTTGACTAGCTCTGCATGCTGCTTTCAAGATCTGTGTGCACCATATGCCTGTGCCAAGATGTCACAGCATCTCCTTTCAGGCTCTGTTTTTTCTGTATTGTTGCCGATGTTTTGTTTGCCCTTCACTGCTGCTAATTTTTGAGCTTATTTTTTCAGAGAACTATGAAAAAAACCTGACTTGTCTTTGGGGTAGCAGTTTTGCTAATTTTGTATGCATCACAGGACTTTTACAGTCTGGGTTCTTTTTTTCCCAGCTACTTTGCATTTGTTGACACTGTATATTTGAGAGATCTTTTTGTATGTGTTTGTGGTCAGCTTTTAAGTGGTGTTACTATCTGAGAACATTGACGCCTCGTGTTCATTAAACAGCACAATAACCTGCAGAGGTCCTAGGGAGGCTTCTTTGCTACAAATTTCTGCTTTGAAAACTAAACATTCATTTTGGTAATTGATTTTCTTCTTTTTTTTTTTTTTTTTTTTTTTTATTTTG
>VXAZ01009477.1:5846296-5895779 GCA_013399875.1 Gymnorhina tibicen
TTTGAGCAGGTTTTGGTTTTTTATTGGTTTGTTGGTTTGGGTGTTTTTAATCAAAGTAGGCATTTCCTCTTATACCACAACAGCATAAATTTTTCTGAATCCTTAGGTAAGGATAGTGAGGAGCCTTTTGCAAATTCAGTATTAACCTGATCATTCTTACCTGGGCTTTCGTGGACACTCTATTAAAGCAGTACCATTTAATTTGTTGCTCATGAGTGCCTACTACAAAATTGTGTTACCTTGCTTTCTCATTACATTGGTTTATCTGTATGTTGTTTAAAAAACCTGGTTTTCTGTATAATACATAGGCATTTTCCAGGCATAAAAATCAGATTGACTGGTTTCTAGTTTCCAGTATCATCTGAGGAATCCTCTTAAAATTTTCATTTGTAGGTTCTGAAACTTGTGCAATTTGAGACAGTGTCCAAAACATATCACTTGAAAAGTACAGAACTCGTCTGAGAACCTCTTTGACCTTTTCTGTAGTTGTGAATCCTTACACAAATACTTTGTTTAACCTTTTCTGATTCTCTTTCTTTTGTGCTCTTTTTACAGCCAGATTATCTGCATGCCCAGCTGTTTCCTGTCAGGCTTCATACATGTGATGTGTTTGGAAACAGTTTTATTACTAGCTTTATGCATTTGGCAAGTTGGGTTTAGACCTTTTTGTTCTTGTCCAATTTACACTGAACTTACAAGACTTTGTGTTTTGTTTTCTTTGGCTGATTTCCACTTTTGAAGAGTATCTTTTATTTACAGGTGTCCCCCATGCTCTCAAACTTCATCATATTTTGAGGAGTAGGAATATCGGGGATGTGACAAGATAAGGGAGGGAAAAGGGTGCATTTAAATTTATCAGTTGACTTTTTTTCCACTGTGCCTCTAATGAAGTGTCTTGAAGCTTTTGTCTGACCTTAAACCTTTTTTCAGCTTTCAACTATCCTCTCATTTTAAGGTAATTTCTGGTTGTAAAATCTAAAGTTATGGCGCTACTGCTAAAAATTTAATTCCCTGGTCCTATAGAGGAATTTATAGAATTACAGTGCTTGGTTTGGTTATAGAGGAATTATAGAGGTTGGTTTGGCATCTCCAACTGTTTTGTACTTTATTCAGAAGTAGATCAAGTGTTACTTCAGCTCTTTTGGTAAATTTGCCTAGTTGCTTTGAGTAATAACTAATAATAACTCCAACCTGAAATTCAGACTCCAAATGATGGCTCAAACAACATGGCTAACAGATTAAACCTTAGACTAGTATGTTTTCTATGTGGCATATTGTCTTACACCTAAATGGTAAGATACCATTTAGGAGTAATTATTAAGATGCTTGTTGAGTGATCTGTAATAGGGCACTGACCGTGGTTTTTTGTATTGAGGCGTGAACTTCCTCCACAGGGAACGCGGTAGATCTTTTACAACCAATTGCTTTATCTTACCCGGCTAATGCTCCCTTCGGCATTCACTGCCTCTCTTCTGGTGTAACGCTTATGGCACGGCGTACAGCCTTACATTGTTAGTGTCACACTGATTACCGTCCTTCCGTTCCGTTCGGAACAGCCATCACATCCACCAGTAAATACAAATCTCCCCTTTGCGGATGTTAGATGCCTGGAAACTCTACGGACACACACCATTCACACAGCCTGGCCTTTACCCGCTGAGCTCGGCTTACCTGGGCCGCTGTGCTGCCTCGCCTCCCTCGCACATGCCCGCACCGCGCTCCTCCCCGGGTGGGGCCGTCCCGGGGCCACCGAGCGCCGGGGTCGCCGCCGCCTGCCCGGCCGAGCGCCGCCCGGGCCCCGGGTCCCCGCTCCCGGCAGCAGGTGGCAACAGCGGCCCGCGCTGCCGCCGCCGGAGGAGCTCCGCCGCCCTTCCCGGGAGACGCCGGCCCGGCTGCCGGCAGAGCTGAGTCGCTGCCCCGGCGCCCGAGCTTCGCCGGGCAAGGCGCTCGACCTTGCGGCTCCGCGAGGCGCTGCCTCCCGGCACAGTCCTCACGCAGGGAATAGCTCCTTTAAAAAGTAGCTCCGAGTGTGAGGAAGAGAAAGCATGATGCGAAGATGGTAGAGTGGCTTGTTTGCTGTGTCCATGCATCATCCATGATAGGGGAGGGGAAGAAAGAGTGCCGGGGAAATTACGGTATTCTGCTTAGCCTGAGTGCCCACTGCTCCTCCTTATGCTGCAGTCAGTATGTTGGTGCTCGTGTATCTGTCACTTTATGAGATACCTGGATTACTCCTACTTACTGCTTTCTTTCTCTTGTTCTGTTGTTATCCGCAGGCAATGCAAAATCAGGATAATATCTGTTGTTCTGCTGTTTCATGTGAAACCTCCCCAAGCAATGGGTGTTAGGTTCTGTTTCAGTGTAAAGTATTTTTTGTTTTTTAGTGAAGCTGCAATTGCTTTTGCTACCTAGACACAAAATATAGCTCAGTGTCATTGAACTGAAGCAATATCGACTGCCTCTCCTAAAGTCCTCAGTAGGCCAGAGCCAGTCATGATACTGAAATAAATATACATACGTGGTTCCAAATAACTTTCGGGGGTTTTTTTCTTCTGATGTGTGTATTTTGGTTTTCTGTGTACGTGGGCATTTGGTTTTGTTGTTATTTCAGCCCTTATTTCCTCGAATTAATATCAGCTTTTGAAAAATGCTTTGGAGTGTGAAAAAAGATGGAACTGAAACCATATACAGGCATCCGTCTGCGCTGAGCTACCACAGTATTGTGATTTGAATTAGAAAAGCTGTGTCATCTGTCATGTACCTAGCCAAAAATCTTTTTGCGTTATTTTCTTAATCCCACCGCACTTATAACATGGTGTCACAAGATCATTACATCACTTTCTTAGCATCTGTAGTTCCTTAGTATTCTAACTTCAGAATATTTGGTGAAAGGCTTAACGTGCCTTAATACGATGAAATCCCTGGTGTGTTTATCCAGACATCAGACAGGGCAGACGTGTAGAATACTAGGCAACATCTAATATACTCTTTGCTGTGCCAAAAGAAAAATTTAGTTTGATTTGGAGAAGAAATTGAGAGTAGGTAATTTTATTTCAGTGAGATACTACTACCATTTCACAGAAGGAAAGAGATTTCATTTGAGAGGAAACCTCTCAAAAGTTTTGGGTTTGTAATTCTTGACCAAGAAAGTTTGTGTTTTGAGTTGTGACTAAAACAGTTGCTTGTACAGCAATTATAAGCTAATGAGGAGCTGCTTTGCATGATGTTTGAAACCCTGTACATTTCCATGCAGTGCTTTCTAACTAATTCTGCTGGTATGGATCCTGGTATCACACACAACTGGCTACCATGAACCATAAGCAGGGAAAGCTTGTTTCTGAATGATAATATATGTCTTCGTGGCTAAAAGAACTTGCAGTACTTTCTGTTGTAAATCATCAAAGGGTAACAACATTCCATGTAGCCTATGTAAAATGATTTAGGCTTGGTGATGTTACAGAAGGCTAGTAGAGAATTTGGGAGAGACCTAGGAAATGGCAAACAGGCAGCTCAAGTCTAGGGTTTTAGAAAGAGCATTCTAAGCATTTAGTCTGGCTGGTAAATAAGGCAAGTTATGTAATATTGCCTGCTGACTTCTGCCTCAAGCTATTACTCTGTATAAATATGAATATTTTAGCAGTATAGATGATCTTGAGTTCCAACTGAAATTCTGACCCTTCAACCTTTTGCTTTCTTTGAAGCTGCTGAAAGTTTTACAGTTGACTTTGGTTAGTCTAGGATTTCATAGAAATACTTTAAGTGATGGAGAAGTCAACATATCCCATGAAACATTGTTCAAAAGGTTAATTTCTCTCACTTTTAGCACTTTAAATATTCTTTCAACAGTGAATTTTCCAGATTAATTTACAGATAACCTTAATTTTTTCATGCTTTTGCTCTGTGAAATTACAGAGCCATCTACTTTCAGGTATCTTGTCACGCAGGTATGTAATCATGTTGCTTCTTAACTTTCTTTGTATAAGTTAAATAGATCAAGCAATTCAATAGAAAGACAAGTTCTTGAGGTTATTTTGCTGCCTCCTTTGTTGGTCTTTTTGATAATACACTGGTTCTAGCTCTAGTCCAAAGATTGCTTTAACTTCTAGCCACTACTTGAGAGTTTTAGATTTAGTTATTGATCATGATTGCAGAGTGCAGTCAAAGCAGTTCTTTAGGTGAGTTTGAGCATGCTCAGGAAAGAGCATCTCTCCCATTAGCATTGCCACCTGGATTTCATTGAGGATTAACCACTATTTTTAGTATCTTTCTTTTCAATGTTGATAAAGATACATTTATTTGCAGTAAGCTGAGAGCAGAGTCCTATGAAAGCCTAAGATACCATCTCCTTTGTGGTAATGTTTCAAGAGCAATTACATTTTCAGATCTATGAGGTAGGCAGTTATTAGCTCATTTATTGTTGACAAATAATTTAATGTAAGTATTCTAAATTGCCAACCAGACGCACCGGTAGCTCCATTAGCTAAGCACTCACTGTGGGTAAATTGAGAGAAAAAAAGCTAAGATCCCAAGTTAGCTGATTACGGCAGAGAATCTACTTTTTGGAAAAAAATGTGTGTTAGATATCTGCCCTGATAACTTTCAAATACTAATCAAATACAGCAGTGCACTACCAGGTAATTCCAAATAAAAATCTTCCTCCTCCTCCTCCTGCATTTTGTTTAAATTTATAATTTAGAATGAACTCCCTAAAGCAAGAAAGAAAAAACTTGTCTTTTTACTTATGGACTGTACTTCTCAGAGTTAGACATGACTTCATTTACTGTGATCTATTCTAATAGAAATAGATTAGGTGGGATTAAATCAAAGGCCAGCAAATTTGAATTCTGAAAAAAATCCACATGTAACTTAAAGTCTCAATTAGTTTGAAGCCTGAAAGCTCATTTGTATTCCAAACAAGTCTTGCTAATGTCTTCCAGTTACACCATCACTGGTACCACAATTAGCCTGTGCGACTTCTGGTCTTAATGTCATTGAAACAGAGATTGAAAGGCATTAGAGCCTACATGGATCTGATAGAAAAGTTAAACACTAACACACAGGAAACCCAAATTTTATGTCACCTGACTCATGAATTTAAAGCTACAAATCATGTCTGTCTTCAGACAGATTGATACACAATGCCAGACCTACTGCATGTGTGCCTTTGCAGCTGATGTGTTTGTACAGTTTGTTTTTATAACATGCACTGTAAATACATACTGACATGTAAACATCCCCAAAATATATTCCTCAGATATCATATTCTAGTAGTCTGCCCCCAAAAAGTATATACTTGACAGGTATGACAAGCTTTCTTTTGAGACCCTCTAAATGAAATGTCTGTGGCATGCTGTACTACCTTAAGCAGAAAGTGAAAAAGCTTAGTACAACCTGATACTGAAATAAAAGCCCAGAGCATTGGTTTTTTTTTTTAATAGCAACAATTTTATTTTCTGTAACAGAAATTCTTACATATAAAATATACCTACATGTCAGTATTAATTTTATATCCAAATCTTGTTCTTGAAACACTTTAAAAATACATTTAAGGGTCAGCAAGTTCGCATAGAGAACAACCCCCCACTATAATCATAAAGTACAATTATATATTTTTTAAACTTATTTAAATGTGTCATATAATAAGCATTTGTACACTATGTTAAGCCTTAAGTAGTGTTTGGGGAGTTATCATAGTAATCCTTTTCAGTTTGTTAAAAATCTTGAATCCTGTTGGTCCGTCTCACACTTCAAATTCACTCCCTGATGACCAGCCGCTGGCAGGTTCATTGAGACTGCTCCTCTATGCACTGTAGTTTAAAATAAGCATAATCTGGTAAAATGCCAGTCTTTTCTCAACCTTCCTATATCCCACACCCATGTTTTTTTCACCTGCCAAATTCAAACAAATCTTATCTAAACAATTAAGATAAGCATTGAAGTACTCTCTATAGTCAAATCAGCAAACCTCTCAAAGCCAGAACTGAAATACAATCTCTCTAAATTAAACAGTCTACAATGGCAATCATGTTTGTATTTAAACATTTTATTCTGAAAGGATTACAGCATTGCTCTCCACTTTTTTTTTCCTGCCTAGACAAGAAGGCGACATACTGAGTCAAACAAAATATATTTGTTCTCTATGAGCTGAACTTGCACACTTTTTGTAAACAAACTGTATAGGTGTATGAAGTTTGACTTCATATAATCAGTAACTGCTGTCCTTAATAAAGTAGGCAGTTGTTTGAAATCTATGTAATGTAACTGTTTATATTAACTATGTACAACTATATAAAACCTGGTGATATATTTTGTTGCATGTGTGAATAGATATTTACATGTATGTAAAAAAGATCTATTGATACAGTTTTTATATTAGGGATACAAATTAGGGAACAGGAATGCTAAGGACCACTGTCTAAAAGTTGAATTGTATTTATAAGAGAAGAATCATGCCAAAGATTCACTCCTTTCAATGAAGTCTCCTACTTTTTTTACTTCACATTTTGCAAACCATATTCATGCTTAATTGATTCTAATTTTGTTGCTTCCTAGAAATGTGACTGCATGTTCTTGAAGGTATTTAAGATTCTTAAGTCCTTTAAAAACAGTCTGAAGCAACAGCTCAACTTAATCCATGGCTGCTGCTTGGAAATTTTGTTTTCTGTTCTGGTTTCTTACACAAGCTTTAGATCAAGGTGAATTACTGCCACAGTAAAACTGTGTGCAAGCAGCTCTAAGTGGTGTCTTGCCTCTGATCCATGCTCTATGTACTTGTGGTGAAGTTCCAATCTCCCTTGTGCTTTGTGCACTTCAAGTTTTCATCCTGGCAATGTTACAGTAGAAAAATGTATCACAACAGGGACTAATAGAAATAGAAAAATGTATCATGCAGGGACTGAGGTCAAGAAGGTAGGTAGTGATGCAAAGCTGTTCATTTATGCTAACTCTACCCAGTGCAGCCATACCCCAGCTACCCATTTTCAGTGGGGGGGTGGGAGAGGGGGGAAGGGACAAGGAGGAGTGGTGTCAGCAAGTTATGCAAGTTATGTTTAACAGTTCTTTCACTTATTTTCTGAAGATCTCTAAAAATTATACAGTCATGACCTTTGTGCGTTTGCTGCAATTTCCATTAGCACAGGGACATTAGGTCTTAGCACTGTTGTGTAAACACAACATTTATTTCAAAGAGGCCCTTTTGGGATTTAACTTTCTGCTTTGGAGATTCACATTTCTATTACTAAAGATAAAGAAGAATCCCAAGAGAATGGCAGTAGTTGTCAAGTTGTTGGAAGTATTACAGATAAAAATAAAACCTTGTGAATGTTAGATGAATGATGCCAAAAGTCACATGGGGGAGAAAGAAAAAAAGGTGGGGGGAGCAGGGGGAAGGAGGAGTGAACCGAAGGATATGAAGTTTTGAAGTTGTGGGTTTTCTGTGTAACCAATAAGAGACTGAAAGTTTTGCAGTTTAGTTTATTTTTAAATACAAATCCTAAGTTGCATGTAAATCTTTGGGTTTACTTTGCAAATAGCTTCTTATTACATCCAAACATATTCTTTATAAGAGCAAAAGAAGTCATCGCACTTTGATCATCTTCTTAGGATCTCTTGGCTGTTTTGTTGATGAGAACATTGATGCAGGTGTTTTTGCTTCTACTTCTGAATTGAGCAGTTCAGCTGTCAGTCATTCCAATGAACCTGATGAAATTGTCTACATTGAGATTTTTTTCCTGGTTTGCTTGTGTTTGCATGTGTCACGTTCTTGCATTTTCCTCCAAAGACACCTGTCAGAGAAGACTTCCATTCTGTATCCACAGAACAATTCTGTATACATTCTGTATCTATTCTTTTTCTCTGTTGATAAAAGCATGAGATGATCAAGCTATATATTATCTGACTTGTTTTTCCTTGTATCAGAGTTTTCCATTTTTTAAGATTTGCAAGTGTGCTAGTTTTCTAATGATGTTGGATTTTGACTTCTTTCAATTTACTGCCTGTACATTATTCTTGAGGAAGCCATTGTTTTTAATTAACTCAGAAATAATAATTCAAGGAAGATCATTCAAAGTGACACATTGGATCTACTCATCTACTTACGTGCCTTTTTTTTCTTGCAAATATCCTTTTTGGATAATTTAAAATAATTATGAGTCCCATGACATTTGGTTGAATGAATTTTAATGGTCCTGTTCTGCCTCAAAATTATGTAGTAATTTTGAGACTAATTATATAAAGCTTACTGTTTCTATCTTTCTATATATTGATATAGATTCTTAATAACAACAGAGTCAATTTTTTGTTGTAAGATTGGTTGATGCCTTTTCAGTTTCTTTCACTCTTCAGCTTACAGTAATATTCCTGGGGTATAGATGATTTCAGTGGAGCAGAAATATCTGGGGATCAAAGCCTGGAAAAAGTACCATGGAAGTTGTAACCTCTCAGTATCCTGTAAGCTTGCGTGTTGAATGGGCATGAATGGTCTCATTAAGGGCGTAACGGCCGAGAAACCCCCAAATCTGTGCCACACACAGAACTATGTGGTAAGAGTACTGTGGTTAGTCTGCAGAAGCAGGAGGTCCTTCACTCAGTGAAGAAGAATAGGTCTGCCTTTGTATTTTGCTGTACTGACCATCTGTTGCTGTCATTTGTCAGAGAAGTTGTGAAGTCTTGCAGAAACTCCTGGTGCTCTTCTGGAGAAAGAGAGCAGATGTGAAAGCAAGGAGGCAAAGATGTGCAGGAGGAAAAAAGGAGTGGCCTCTTGAAGCAATAGTGCTTGGTTTTTGGAGAGTCACTGAGAAGTCAATTGAGGTAGAAATCAGCAGGAAGGACCTAGATGGGTGGTTTTCTTGTTTGTCTCTCTGAAGGATGGATCTGAGTAGGGCAGGACAGGTTCAGACATGGTTTTACTTCAGCTACTGCTTCTTTATGAGGACTTAAACTGTAATCTGTTATTAGTCAAGTAGGATTTGGAAAATGCTTAGTCAGTTTTTTGGGAGATGGCGGTGCTTCCAAGAGGTTTCAAGAAAGAGACACTTAATTTTAAATGCAGTCCAGAGACAGAAAAGCTTAGGAAGCGTACTTAGAAAGGCCAGAGAAATGGAGTGTGATTTGAAGCCTGCCCTGAGAAAATGGAAGGCTAAGACTAAGAATTCAACTGGATACCAGTTTTTTGAAAGTCATCCACATGTGATTGTGCTAATGAGAGTTTTATGACATAAAATTTGGATCCAAAGGATCTGGTTTGTAACACTTTTTCTTCTTTCTTAAATGCTACTCAGTGGGAAACTTTGAATTTTGGCCTTTTTATTTTAAAAGGAAATTCCAAAGTTTTGGACTTTGAAACAAAATAGAGTTTCCAAGGACTGGATAGCTGTAGAAAGTTGTCTTTTCACTAACAGTTTATGTAAGTGGTTCTATTGGTGGATTTAGATTCATAGCCACAGAGAAATGTAGATTAGCTGTGTCTGCATTGCCTACCAGCTTTGGTTTAGTGGCAGCTGGTAGTTCATGTGCTCCTAGATATATGAATATCAACAGTAATGATTTGTCTAACAAAGGGAAAAGTACAGCAACATCCTTTTATAGTCTTCTTGACAATACACTGGGCATCCTGCAGCTTCCTGGTGATGGTGTTTTCTCATACATTTCCTCTTCAGGATTACGTTTTGGTAAAATTTTGATCTTGTTGTTGGCTTGGTTACTGTGTTCCCCTGAAGACTTGAGGGTGGTGATAGTTTATTATGTTTGGTTTATTTTTTTTATTTTGTTGTTGCTTTGGGGTTTTTTTAACTGTGTCTGTTCTAAATTTTCTTCTATGTATATGGAAGAAAATCCATCAGTTCTCAGTTCCAGTATGCCTCAGAATATGATCATGTGCCCTAATCTCACTTTTTTACCAGCAACATATCCTCCTGTCAGGGGATGTATCTTCTACACTTGTAAATTAATTGATATTAATCAGAGTAGTGAATCTTTGTCTCTCTGCTTGCATTTTTTTTTGTCTTTCTAGCTTCCAGCTAGTATCTAAATTGGCTTTTCTAATGTGAGTTTGTATATACATTTTTTATTCACTTTATATTGTAGAAATACAGAATTGAAAGGAAACTCTTCCATTCTGCTAAAATTTCCATATTGTGCCATTAGATAATAAGATATTTCTGCCACAAAGATACCAGTTTAGATTTCCATGTAGATTGTGACCAAAACAGTGACAGTTCCAGGAAAGCTGAGGACCAGCAAGAGTTACCCAAACACTTTAATTTTGCTATAAATCCTTTGAAGTCTCCTTTTCTTCTCTGTCCTCTATAGTATCAGGTAATCATTTGTGATTGATCCCCAACCCCTCATTTTACTGGGTGGATTTTTTGTAGTCATCTGTTGACCATGNATACACAATTTTATATATATATATATATATATATATATACACACATAAAATAATTCTACAGTGTTGGCTTGAACCTGGAGCTGGTTTTATTGGCAGCAGTGGCAATAGGAATGCAAAAAAATAACAAAACTATGAGATCTTGACAGTAAGATCTAAATTCCTGCGTCTGATGTGATTAAAGTTCTTTCTGTTAGAGCAAAAGCCAATAGATATTCTTCACTTTCATAGTAGTCAAGGCCAGGAAATGTCAATGTCAACTTTGAAACAAGAAAAAATCACTTTCTAAACTAGAGGCATGGGTGAAAATATCCAGCAACTGCAAGACTAATACAAACACTTCTCCAGTTGTTTGCATTGAAGTGTACTGGACCTGCGGCACAGCTAAAAATATTTTCATACGAGGAAATTAATCTTTGTCTGTGTTTCATCATTCTATTGCCACCACATATGGAATACTTTGGTTAGATGTTTGTGTAGTCATGNATGTTTGGTTTATTTTTTTTATTTTGTTGTTGCTTTGGGGTTTTTTTAACTGTGTCTGTTCTAAATTTTCTTCTATGTATATGGAAGAAAATCCATCAGTTCTCAGTTCCAGTATGCCTCAGAATATGATCATGTGCCCTAATCTCACTTTTTTACCAGCAACATATCCTCCTGTCAGGGGATGTATCTTCTACACTTGTAAATTAATTGATATTAATCAGAGTAGTGAATCTTTGTCTCTCTGCTTGCATTTTTTTTTGTCTTTCTAGCTTCCAGCTAGTATCTAAATTGGCTTTTCTAATGTGAGTTTGTATATACATTTTTTATTCACTTTATATTGTAGAAATACAGAATTGAAAGGAAACTCTTCCATTCTGCTAAAATTTCCATATTGTGCCATTAGATAATAAGATATTTCTGCCACAAAGATACCAGTTTAGATTTCCATGTAGATTGTGACCAAAACAGTGACAGTTCCAGGAAAGCTGAGGACCAGCAAGAGTTACCCAAACACTTTAATTTTGCTATAAATCCTTTGAAGTCTCCTTTTCTTCTCTGTCCTCTATAGTATCAGGTAATCATTTGTGATTGATCCCCAACCCCTCATTTTACTGGGTGGATTTTTTGTAGTCATCTGTTGACCATGGCTTGCTTAAATAGAAAAAGAAATTTTTAGTTTGTAATTCCTTTATTTTTTTTCTGTGCATATNCCAGGAAATGTCAATGTCAACTTTGAAACAAGAAAAAATCACTTTCTAAACTAGAGGCATGGGTGAAAATATCCAGCAACTGCAAGACTAATACAAACACTTCTCCAGTTGTTTGCATTGAAGTGTACTGGACCTGCGGCACAGCTAAAAATATTTTCATACGAGGAAATTAATCTTTGTCTGTGTTTCATCATTCTATTGCCACCACATATGGAATACTTTGGTTAGATGTTTGTGTAGTCATGCTGATTGTAGGGGGCATGTTTAACTAGTAAGCTTGGCTACATAAGGAAACATTGGGGTTTTTTTCAATTCAATTTGTGTAGATAAGGGAATTAAATATGCAATAGTTCTGATTTATTTTGCCAACTATCTTGTTCTGTATGGCAATGCTGCAGATTGGCCAAAGAACAGAAGCTCATACCCTGACTCCTCAGAGCAGGGGGAGCACACCTAAAATGAATGGAAAAATCCTAGTGAGATGTTGGAGTGCTGTTTATGAACATATACAGGTTTAGATGAAACATATAGAAATATGTTTCTATATTTTGGAGGAGGAGACTTGAAGGATATATCCTAGGATCTAACTTCCCCATGTCCTTGTCTCAGACTGATTTGTTTTAAGCAGCTCCCTGAAGTATGTACACTCTTCTGCATACCTGTTTTGTTGAAAGTACACAGACCTGGCACCATTGTGTTTGCCAGGCGTTCTCTTATCTCCTGCAAGCATTCAAACAAAAGTGTTCTATTGCTCTCTGAGTAATCCGTGGGTGATCTTAACATTCAGCAAAAGTCAGGGCAGGAACTTATGTTAAATTTCTTAGCACAGGAGGGGACGGTCTCTGGAAGGAAGGGGGGTGGAGTAGAGAGAAGACAGACACAACTCAAAATAAATAGTTGAAGGGTTGTGAGCGTGTCCNCATTGAAGTGTACTGGACCTGCGGCACAGCTAAAAATATTTTCATACGAGGAAATTAATCTTTGTCTGTGTTTCATCATTCTATTGCCACCACATATGGAATACTTTGGTTAGATGTTTGTGTAGTCATGCTGATTGTAGGGGGCATGTTTAACTAGTAAGCTTGGCTACATAAGGAAACATTGGGGTTTTTTTCAATTCAATTTGTGTAGATAAGGGAATTAAATATGCAATAGTTCTGATTTATTTTGCCAACTATCTTGTTCTGTATGGCAATGCTGCAGATTGGCCAAAGAACAGAAGCTCATACCCTGACTCCTCAGAGCAGGGGGAGCACACCTAAAATGAATGGAAAAATCCTAGTGAGATGTTGGAGTGCTGTTTATGAACATATACAGGTTTAGATGAAACATATAGAAATATGTTTCTATATTTTGGAGGAGGAGACTTGAAGGATATATCCTAGGATCTAACTTCCCCATGTCCTTGTCTCAGACTGATTTGTTTTAAGCAGCTCCCTGAAGTATGTACACTCTTCTGCATACCTGTTTTGTTGAAAGTACACAGACCTGGCACCATTGTGTTTGCCAGGCGTTCTCTTATCTCCTGCAAGCATTCAAACAAAAGTGTTCTATTGCTCTCTGAGTAATCCGTGGGTGATCTTAACATTCAGCAAAAGTCAGGGCAGGAACTTATGTTAAATTTCTTAGCACAGGAGTGGACGGTCTCTGGAAGGAAGGGGGGTGGAGTAGAGAGAAGACAGCCACAACTCAAAATAAATAGTTGAAGGGTTGTGAGCGTGTCCATATATGAAAACATTGCATAAGCATTAAAGTGCTGAAATGTTAGATAGTATAAACTGAGTTTCATAATATATCCTGGGTTTAATAAAGCTCTTTGTATATAGGCTTTGATGTTAGTGTTTTCTTAAAATAGAGGCCTCAAACCAATCTAGACCTAGTTTATATTTCCATGCTAATTTTAGTGTCCAGTTGTATAAGGCAAATTTGGCATGTTTTTAAGCATACAGATAGTCTTATTGAGCAACTGGGATTATTAAATGCAATGTATAATACAGTGCCTTGTGTAGAGGGCATCTTTAACTCTCTGTTGCAACAATTATTACACTTGGATGGGGGAGGGAAGTTTAAAAACATCCCAAATAATTAGTAGCAGCTTTTTGCATGTGCCCCCTCCCCCAAAAGAAAACAAAAAACATGTTGCTTACTGAACTGTTAACTGTTACATTGACATTATCTGCTACATTGCTTTCTGGTAAGGGAAAAATAGAAAAAAATATATTATTTTTGAAAAAATAAAGAATTTTTAATTTTTTTTTGTTTAGTTCTAAAAGTTAGCTTTGTACCCTGCTTAGATACAGTGTGGCCTGCTTAGTTTAATCAAGATCAACACTTCTTTGTTTATAATATTCTTATACTGCAACTAAAACTATGTCTCAGGCCTGGAAAGGGGAAACGTGATGAGTCCCAGACTCAGAGTGGTATCTCTAGATGCTTTGGAACAATCAGAAACATATGAGCTTGAATTATATTCTGTAGTCTTTAGGTGTGTACAGAACTTGTCTGTGACAGTTAAGGACATGGATTTTATAGGACAACAAGTAACCTGGTGCTGGGTCTCTATCTCTGATCAATGTTGCAATTTCTAGATTAATCTTGCCTAGGGAATTTATTCAGCTTACTGTACAAGTGCACTCACACACCACACACACACACACACAGAGCCCATTACAAAAAAGGATACAAATTGATGAAGTGCAAAGTAGGAAAAGACTGGTATAGTATGATAAGAATTATTCATTGCCATCACATGTATTCTAGTGCAACATTGTGAATTTCAAGACTGGATGAGGAAATTTGGATTTATATACCTTTTAAATGAATGGTCACAGTGCTTGCAAAAATATGTAAGAGGAAGACTGAAAAGCACTATTTGAAAAATAAATCTTTGTATTAGCTGAGAACAATTTTTCAGTGGTTTGCACAAATATTTCCTATGCCTTGTGAAATGTTTCTAAAACAAATGGGGAGTCAGGGTTCTGTTTCTAAATGTGTGTCCCACTTAATGATTTTTTTTCAAATCCGGGTTAGGTGGATAGAAATCATTCTCTTTGAGCTGTTCCACTGGGGTTTTTTTGATGCTGAAAAAAATACAGTGTGTGTGTGTGGCGCCAGAATTGGTTGGGAACAGGAAAGGCATATTTTGTATCCATACTAAACGTGTCGGCTTAGTGCATAGAAGACTTGACCCTTGTCAGGTGTTTTGAAGTTAACTGGCTGACTTATGGATTAATGAGTTTAAGACTGAAGTCAAACAGTGAGAGGAATGAGCTTTGTTGTGTGAGTGTGTATGTGTGGCTGTGGTGCAGATTTACAAATTTTTATAATGCTTTCAGCTGGACCATGAAAGTCTGATGTAAAGCTTATCTCTGATCTCTGACTATGGCCATACTTGTGGGATCATGTTTGTGTGTTTGGGGGGAGGGAGATGAATTCTTTAACACTTGACACCTGGCTCTACCAGGTTTCCAGCCATTCTCTTAGAAACGGCACTATTCAAGGCATTAATAAAGTTAATACCCTTAAGCTATATGACCAGTGGGTCATAAAAACTGTTGTTGAGTATTGTGACCAGTCTTTCTTTCACAGCTGGATTATCATCCTGTACAACTAACTCTTTTTTCTTTTGTCTTTTTTTATAGCTGTTGTGAACTTGGACAACTCTGTGGTTGACCTAGAGACGCTGCAAGCCCTGTATGAGAATGTGAGTAATCAGAGGAAGTCCATAAAATGTAGGAATACTGTGTGTCCATGTGAAGGTATTTTTACTTGGCATCAATAATATTCAGAAAGCTTGTGAAAAAAGTCCTATTTTGAAGTGACTTTATTTTCCCCAAAGCAATGAAAATACTAAGTACTTATATTGCATTAATTGCCATTGTGTGTTTTACGTAGCACATGTATTTCTACATAAGTAACATGATCAATGTCTAAATGACTAAACAGAAATCAATTTTGCTCCTTTTTTTTCTTCTTGGCTGGGGCAGTCTTCGATCAATAGGTATCAAACTTTACACTCCACATGTTTGACTTAACTTTGTAATTTCACTATAATATAAAAATACTGTTCAATTGAAAAAAAGTTTTGATAACAGAAACAATTCTATTTGTGGAACTGTAGCATTTAATTATTGTTGCTTCAGGGATTACTCCGAAATAATTTTAACTCTTTGAAAGAAAAAGGATTTCTCTAAGGTAATGTAATAAAAAGTAGCATAAGCTTCCAGGGGCTCCATAAATGTCTGGTAGTAATAATCAGAGAGACTTGACCTCTAGGTATGTAAAATCAGGGATTCAGAATATGCTCAGGCATGTTCTAAAACTTCACAAAGCCAGTCACATAAAAATTTCAGAATCGTGGATGTCAGAAGTGTTTCTGCCTTCAGCTGAGGCCAGCGAACATTACTCCTTTCTGTGAGTGCATTGCCTGGATATGTGGAGGTCTGGCTACATAGCTCTGGAAAGAGTGAGGAGGCTTTTGCCCTCCAAAAGAACCTGAAAATAGGAGACATAAAGCCGTGAGCCACAGAATGGCATTGAAGGCCAATGTATGCAATTGTATGGGATCCTTTACTTCCCTCATGTAGTTTTGACAATGTTAATTAATTTTACACCTCTCAGGTGTTTGGCTTTTAGACCTTAGCTTTTAGTCACCTGCTTTGGTATGATTTTGTGATTTATGAAATCCCTCTAAATAATCTACTTTGGGGTGCAAAAAGAGAGATAGTAAGCTCTAGTCCACTTTACGGAAAAACTGAGGAGCTAAACAAAACACAAAAAAACCCCAAAAGTCTGACAACAGCTAGAAAGGACTTACCTAGTTCTTCAGGGAAGAATAGTATACTCAATACTGCTCAGGAAGATAATAGTCAGAAGAGAAACCTATTCTAACAACCTCCAAATCTCTATGAACACTTTTCTTGTTTGTGCCACAGGATTTCTCTTTTGGCCTGTGGTATTTTATTTGACATTAATTTTAGTCTTCTTCCTTGCACATTACAGATATATCTCATCCCATACAGTTTTTGCATGCAAAAAATTTGAATTAATTTTATATGTTACATATGTGTGAATGTGATAGATTTTCTTGTGGGAAGTAGGGAATAGATACTGCAGCCATAATCAGTTTTTGCATACTTCCCTCTCCTACAGTGCACAAGATTTTTTTATTATTTTGGTTTTAAAAAATACTCCTCTTATGTTGATAATGTACTAATACTTTTCAAATGTTTACTTAACATCATCTCTAATATACTTCAGAATCTGAATATAATGGATTATTTGCAAATTTGCAGTTCATTGAAATAACCAAATGTCATTGTGTTCATTTTGTAATTACTTTCACTTATTACAGAAGATGTTTAGGAAATGTCCTGACTGAGGAAGATACCATATGTTAATCTCAGGAAAGACTCAAGTTGTTTGAATGTCTAATATATTTCTTTGCTTTGAATAGAAAACAGATCAGTCCAACTTTATTATATTTGCCTGAGTACAAGACAGGAAAAAACCCAAAACCACAACCGAAAAACCCAACCAAAAACCAAACAGAGAACAAGAAAAGCCCTCAGCTTACTTGGAGAGGTTTTTGTAAGGGGACCTGAATTTTAATCCTGGATTTTCTGTTTGATAAAACTGTGTCTTGAAAGAAGCTTTCTTTTTAGTTGACTTTTGTTTTCTTTTTTTCCTTTCAGCCTTTTGTCAAAACACCTCAGACCTTGCCTTTTCTTCCCTTGCTAGCTTCACTAATTATAACAATATTGTTCAAAAACAGTTGTAAGCAATGGGTGGTACCAGAGAGCCTGGCATGTTTGACTCCTCCCTTATTTCTCAATCTCATCCTGTGTTGTAAGTGGGAATAACTTTGCAGCATTCATTTACTTTGTAGCCATTAACTTAATTTTTAGTTCTTAGGGTTTATTTATTGGATTGAGGGTTTTTTGCTGGATATTTAAATACTAGTACTAGTACTCAGTCTTTCTATTTGATCTGTATGGAACATATGGGAGTATTTGTTTTACAGTCTTCCTTCAGAATGTAATCATTTTTTCTGATTGCATGTGTCTGGCATAGTGCTTTCCCTTCTTAAATGTGAATGAAATTTGGGCAGTCTCCAAACCTAAACACACCCTAATTTCAAAAGCCATAGTCCCAAGGGTTCAATTCCTGTTTACTGAGGAATTAAACTCTTGTTAAACCACAAAGTTATTGTATACATCTTAGTGACTTTTTATAAACGAAGAAGCCCACACCCCACCTAAGACCCAAGTCCTCAGTAATTTATGTAATATTAAGTTGAATTGCTTTAAGTGAGAAGGACTGTGTTACTGCAGCATTGTACTGTACACTCAAATAGCTCTTATGTGCGGTCATGTAGCTTGGTTTGTGAAGAGTTGTTTAAATATGTGTTGATAATTAGCTATTTATTAATATCTAGACAATTTTAATAGGAGAGTCTTAATAGATAAAACTACACTTGGGACTGTTACTTGAATGTGCTTTTACAAATTCTCCAATAACAATGCTGTCAGGTGTCAGCCATAATTAGGGAGAAGGCAGGTAAAATCCATTCAAGTTGGTGTATGGGGTTAGGACACATTGGTTGTGATGAGAAATGTACTGATTGGCAAATAAGTGAATGTTTACTTTGAAAACAGATTGCCTCTTAGCTGGGGTTGTAGCTAAAGTATCGCTGAAACAAGGTATGTCTGCTTCTGCTTGCATGTTCGCTATTTTATGAAAACAATTTTATAAAAATGGATTAAAATACTATGAAATTATCATCTTTCATCTAAGGATTTGCCCTTTTCAAATCTTTTTACATCACAAAAGAAACATGCATACATTCATAATTAGGCTCCCAGTAAATTGCCATACTACCTTTGTCTGTAAAAGACTTAGGCCAATGCTTTCAAAAACCTCAAAATGCCTTTGCAAGAGTAAAAGGCATCCAGAAGTCTGAAATGCCACTCTGCCACTAAGATTCAAACCATCTCCTCAATTATTTCTGGGGTTTGTTTTTTTTTTTAACCAGGAATTACAATGTGATGTCTTAATATTTTTTGGCAAAGCCTATAAATTTTACTCGAGTTCTGATGATCCAGCTTCAAAAGAATATATTTATTGTTAACCGGGGTGTCTCTGTACATCCTTGTATTTTCAGCTACTGTTGACAGAATTCCTTAGACAAGTCACTTGATGTTTTTAAAATATATAACGCAAACTTTTAAAGTCAAGTTTGGCAAAAAATAAAATTGCATACATTTAAACTGATCCAAACTCAGAGCTAAGGTTCTGTTGCAAGGAAAAAAAAGCTAACCAGGAAATGTATAAGATTTATGTTGAGAGATTGAAAAAGGGCCCTCATGAACTTTGGTAAGACCAAATACAGGCTAAATTTACACTCTGGAAAAAACCAGGAAAATAGTTAAACTGAAGCAGAATATTCTTGCAGTAATTTCTGTCAGATTTATGCTGTCTGATTGTGGATATGGTTAATATAAAATTCTAGTATATTATACTATTTTTTCCAATTTGTATGCTATATAACTATATACAGCTAAAATTCAATGAAAGAAAGAACAGTGACATTCAAAGAGGTGCTAATGCAATCAGATTAATGACTTTTATGAGAAGTATTTATTGAATGTGTTCTCTCTTGACACAAATTTGGAGGGCAATATAAAAGCTTTTTTTAATTATCCATTTGTAAATTAGAGAACAAATAGGTATTAGCAATAAAGGAAGCTGATAAAACTTCTGTGAAATTATCTTCAATAATACCTGTGCAAAAGACACAGTATTCCTTTTCTGTCAGAATTTGAAGTACCCATAGATCACAATTATGAATACCTGAGCCAAAACTAGTGACTTGAAATTCAGGTTTGATTCTGAACTTGGACCATATACTTCAACTTCTTGATTTTGGTGAAGGGTGTAAACCTTCTCTTTTGAGTTTTGTTCTGGCCTGCCCATGAGTGGATCATGCTTAGCCTTTGTATCTTTGACAGTTGTTACTTCTTTGCATACACAACCTGAGAATAATGGCTTAAATAAGGAATAGGGAGTCTGCCTAACCTTTGCCCATGGGATTTGGTGGAGAAACATTAAGAGCTTGAACATGTATGTATGTAACAGATTGCTGTGATAAGCACTCTGATATTTCACTATGTGTAGAAGGCCAGGAGAGAGACTATTCTCAGTATTTATTCTAAAATATTTGCAAATAACCGTTTAGTTTTATGCTTCGTGCTAAAATATTTACTTCTCTTTAACTGTTATGAAAAAAAAGTCAAGTGATTTTCCTTCAGTTTAACAGAAAAGAACATACTTTACAGACTGACCAGAAATAATGGAACTTAATTTAAATTGTTAGTATGAGAACTTGTTTATTTTTACAAAAAGCTAATTTTGTTTTCAAAAATTTACAAGTGTAAATCGAATACATGAACTTTTTAAAATGTAGGTTGGATAAATAAAGTAGCTCTTTCTACACAGTCATGTCATTTGCACACCTAGGCCTCCATGACTCTGATGACGTGACCACTGGAACAATGCTACCTCTCTTGGCATCCTTCCAGTTTCTAAAATCTGTATTCACCTATTGCCAAGAGAGTTCTTACTGATATGAGAAGTGGTGGAAACTTTCTTTTCTTTTAACTCTCACTTGGGTAAGAGTGTTCTAGATTAGGTGTGGTCATCTCCCATTTACATCTGCTTTTTTAACACAAAACCAAACCCAAGCCTTTTTGTCGACAGCACATGCAATGTTTATGTTAATACTTCTGCAGTTAGTTGTCTCTTTTGTAGTCCTCATCCTGTCTCTGCATGAGTCTTCTAAGATTGGATTAAAAATGGATTAAATTTTCTGATCTTAGTATCTTGGAAACGTTCTTCTTCTCAGGATAGCATTATACAAGAAACAATTACTACAGCAATTATATTCACAGGTCCTGTGTCTGCCTTGACCTTATGCAGAAAAGTATCTTTGGAGGATGAATCCCCAGGTTTCTTTCCTCACACTGAAGTGAAACTGGGGTAGGGAATTCAGGAAACTAAGTGTTATGAATGGGCCACTGCCAGTATTTTAAAATTAAAAACTGGTAAATAAGCCTCAGCCTAGCCCTGGCTAACTGAGAGAGGCATGATGCCATATAAACAAGCAGATAAAGGAAGGACCAAACAGCCCAAGGGAAATGACCTGCTCAGCACTAATGGGACCACATTTAGGATGCTGTGTGCAGGTGTGGCCCCTCCAGGGCAAGAGATGGTGACATATGGTAGCAAGTCTAGTGCAGAGCAACGATGATGGTTGAAGACTTGGAGAAGTGTTATACAAGGAGAGGTTGAGAGACAGCTGGGTTGCTCAGTCTGGAAAAGAGAAAGCTCAGGGGAATCTTATCAGTATGTACAGATACCTGACTGGAGAGGGCGAGTAAAGAACACAGAGCTAGACTCAGGGATGCCCAACATAAGGACAAGACATAGTGAGCCTCCTGAATTTGAAACACTGGAAATTCCATTTAAATAGAAACCCTCTTTTTCTTTTTTTTTTTTTTTTTACTGCAAGGATGCCCAAACACTGGAACAGGCTGCCTAGAGAAGTCGTCAGGTCTCCATCCTTGGGGATATTCAAAACCTGGCTGGATATGATACTGAGCAAGCTTCTCTAGCTGCCTCTGCTTTGTGTCAGAGTGTTCACCTAGACAGTCTCCAAGGGTCCCTTCAAACCTCAGCTATTCTATTAATCTTGGGTACAGGTACTACCACCATAACAATTTCTTGGTGTCGAGAACAAAGTTTGTTGCTGGGAAAAAAAAAAGTTTGTAATATTTCCAATCTGTTGAAGTATTTAATATATAATGTCAGACAACTTTAGAGATGACCTTTGAAGAACATCCACAGAAATGCTGGCTAAATATTAGGATATGTGGCATTCAAGATGGGTGGCCTTGCAGTCATTTCCAGACTTCTTGAAGTAATAAGAGAAACTCTGATGGGCTTTTGGTAAATGACTCTTCAATCTCTTCATCCTTCTATTTTACATCAGTATTTTCTCCCTTTTCACATGGGAAGATGTTCAACAATCTCAGAAAAAGTGTCCAAACCCAGCTTTCTGGTTTCAGGTTCCTGATGGAGCAGGCACTATGGTTTGAAACAGCTCTATCCCTCTTCTGCTAACCCTGCAAAAGCGTTCAAGAGAGAATGCAGATGCAGCGTATCTTATGCTTTGCCATTATCTAAGTGCTTAGAATGTAATTTTCCACTGTTGTCTTCAAGTTCTGTGGTAGAGAAAAGTTAAAAAATTAGTGTAATGTTTTCTTAAAGGAATAATGGTAGATATGCTTTTTTTTTAACTCTTGAGCAAATTAATGTTTTGAATCTCTTCTGAAAACTGCTATGGTTGTCAAAAGAAGGGTCAGAAGGAGAAACTTTTGTTTCACTTTTATTCCTTTCCATGCCATTCAATTTTCCAGTACTGCAGTTTGGAAAAAAATTTTACCATGGCTTGGAGCACAAAAACTGAGGCTCAGTTTCTATTGATTGGAGTATTAAAGAATAGACTTCACAGTGTGCCACAGGGTTCTTCAAGAAACTAGGCAGTTTATATGCAATTTTTTTTGGCTCATTAAGATAAAAATAAAAATAATTTTACTCCAAAGAAATATGCAGTAGTTCTCATGCATTATATGTGTGATAGTTCTGTTATAAATCAAATATGTGTTTGTTCCATTGTGTTTTTTCAGATCCCAAATTAAATTTCAAATGCAGTAAACAATACAAAAATGTTTTCATTTATTTTAAAAAAGTGTTATTTAAATACATATTTAAAGACCAGATGATATTGAAATGTAACCCACCAAATTTGTGACAAGAAATACAACTCTTGAGTCCTTCAATTAAAGACTTCATAAATGAGCAAAGAAAAGGAATTGGAAGTGAAGATTATAGTCTCCGTGCATCATTGAATGAGTAAATATTTTGCAGACTGCTAGTAGTCAATAATAGGATTCGCAAGATATTCTATTCTCCATCAGATCTCTTTATACTTAAAATCACTCTGTGGACTCTTATAGTTTTACCATAATCAGATGCTAGAAAGGAAAGAAAAATCCATGAATTTGATTTGTTACAAGGGCATTTTTATCTGTGTTGTTTGACTAGTCACAACAGTTTTTCTTTCTTTTTTTCCTTTATTCCAGAGAGCACAATCAGATGAACTAGAAAAAATAGAAAAGCATAGCAAGGCATCCAAGGAAAAAGAAAATGCCAAGTCTTTGGATAAGCCAGAACAGTAAGAACATACTTATGAAAGAGCAGTCTTGCTCACTTCAGAAAACTTTCTCTGCTGTAGTAAAATATGTGTGAAAAAAAAACCCAAGTCTGTACCTACTGACAGTGACCCAAATAATTTTCTTTATCACTTCTACAGGTTCCTCTATGAACTTTCACTGATTCCCAACTTTTCAGAACGCGTGTTTTGTATCCTGTTCCAGTCAACATTTTCAGAAAGCATTGGTTCAATCCGTCGCAAACTTGAATTGTTACAGAAACTGTGTGAGGTAGGTTGTGCTCTGTGAAAAAGTAGATCTAAATTTCTGATATTTAATCTTGTTAAGCTTTACTCATATTTCAAGTGTTTTCACTTTATTTACTTAAAGTACTCATTAAAAATCTGAAGGATAGCAGAATAAAACATTTTATGATTGTTCTTCAACATCAAAGTGAATTTTATGATTAACTTTTGGTTCTGTATTATATCGTGTTTTTGCCATCAGTGTGTGTCAGTCTCTGGAAAACAGTGCACCTTCTCCTTTCGTTAAAGCAAAATCTTCCCTCTTCATAGTCACTCTGTCACTCCTTTTCAAAGGAATGCTAGTTCAACTAAATTTGTTTGCTTGAACTTGAGAAATGTGCAACTTAATAATATCTCTGGTATTTAAAATCAGCTAGAGATAGCAATGTTGTATCTAGTCAGAAGAGATTACTGGAATTTTGCAGTCCCCTGCAAAACAAATATGTGGCTTTAAAATGCAGGTTTCATCAGTATCTTTAATAACTTAAAACTCTTTCAACTGTTTTATGTTTTACTGTGTAATATTTTTTATTTGATTGATTAAATGTTTTAATTGTTCCATCTGAGTGTTTTATGAACTTCATGATGAATTTTCTCTGAAATTAAATATAGCATTCCCAATGTTAGTCCCAGTTTAGGATTACTATTTTGTTTTTCTCAACAGGTCATGTCTGGTAATACTGTACAGATTTTCTATTATTTTTTTCTAAATATCCATTTTGGAGATAACGTTCTCCATTCATAAAAAATTTCATATTAATATTGTTCTACTTCTTAGTGTTGCAGCAGAAGGTAACACAATATCAACAAATCTGCTCATTAACCATAAATATTAATGGGACTTCAAACAGATTTTCTTTCCTCTGTATTTTAGACATTGAAGAATGAATCAGGAGTTATGCGGGTTCTGGGTTTGGTTCTTGCCTTTGGAAATTACATGAATGGTGGAAACAGGACACGAGGACAGGCTGATGGGTTTGGACTAGATATCCTGCCAAAACTGAAAGATGTCAAGAGCAGTGTAAGTTGATTCGAGACTTCCTGAAGGCCTGAGAAAGTTAAATTCTCAGAAAATTACTTTTGTTTCTGAGTAAATGTTGTGAAGCTTATGAAGGCATATGCAAGGGAATTCTTTTGTTACTGTGCTTATCTGATCACACTTCTAGAGTTGGATGTATTTCTGTAGAATTATGAAAATGAACCATCTCTTTTCCCTACTGTACAAACAAAAATACCTAAAATTATGTTTTAGTTCCTAGTCTGATGTACATTTGACTTTCAGTACACTTCATAGTTCCAACTTCTCTTGTAATTGGAACCAATACTATGATCTTACTGTTAAAAGTTTATTACAGAAGTGGGAAAAGTTCCGTGCTGATTCAAAATATTTGTGAGGGAAAAGATGTCACTCCTGGAAATGACTGAATAGGCATCCAGAGCATTTGGGATAATCCAAAATTCATTCTTTACATACAGCATGATTACAGAGTTTGTATTTGATACCGAAACATAGAGCCACCTGAGTAAAGTACTTCTTGATTCAAGATTTGTCTAGTCTAGTCATCTCAGTAAAGAGAATGATAAGTAAGGTTTTTTCTTGCTCAGTGCTAAACGGGAATTTGTGTGTTACCAGCAATTTTTGGCTTTGGTTAATCACTTTGAGGTTATATTCAAATATCTACTTTTGTTTACAAGGAAACAATAACCTTAAAGCTTCTGTGGCTGTAATGAAAAATCTTATCTGAATGTGACAGATTATAGCAATAATTCTCTAGCCTTAAAATTGGTTCCTACATCTATGTGGTGAGTCATTGTCAAGAACTTCAATTCTGCAAATGGCAGAAAAAAAAA
This sequence comes from Gymnorhina tibicen, assembly GCA_013399875.1. NCBI lineage: Eukaryota > Metazoa > Chordata > Aves > Passeriformes > Artamidae > Gymnorhina > Gymnorhina tibicen. Next base: position 5,871,303 of record VXAZ01009477.1, read on the forward strand.
TGTTGGTTTCCCTGCTTGGCCCCTCACTGAGTATCCATTTTTTAGCTGCTGGGCTAGGTCATGTGAGCACACTGTTAACCCTGAGCTGAAGACCATGTCAGCCATTTGCCTTTTTAAATGGGTGGTGGAACTTCATTCTTGCATCCTGGTCTCTTTGTTAAACCAAGGGAGTGGTGATGTGAATGACACTTTAGTACAACATGTTTAGAGCAGCTTACTCTGGCTGAACCTTCAAATTGACTTTAGATCCAATACATCGCCAGTTTTAGAACTCTGCTCAATAGAAAATGTAGGCACGCTAAATTTAGTTTGGTAACTCAAGACTTGAGTATGTAATTTGCTGGAAATATTATGACTATTAACCTTCCAATTGCAAGATACATTTTCAGTTTATTTGCTACTGATCAGTCAGGAAAGTTCTTAAAAAATCCTTTTCTGAACATATCTGGAAATTTAATTCTTTCAGAAATCCTCTTCAAATTGAAGGTTTTCTGCGGAAGTTTCTTTAGAGAGATTACAGAGGGGAAGCAATGAAAAATCTCCCTCAAACCTCCCCCTCCCTCCCAAATTTCATTTATAAAAATAACTTTATTTGTTTACTTTAACTTTGCTTTGCTTATAGTTATAGTGTTGCAAAAGAACTGGTATACATGAATCCAGAAACAATTTCTCTTTTCCTTTTTGGGAAATTTTGGAACATTAGGTTTGCAATCAGGTAGAATTAAAAAATCAGGATGTTACATAAGTATTATATCTTTCTTCATTTTATTTAATGATTAAATGGAACTTCAGGGTGGGGTTTGATTTTGGTTTGGGGGGTGTTTTGTGTGTTTCTTTTTTTTTTTTTTTAGTGAAGGGACCAAACCAGAAAAATATTATTTTTACACTAAGTATTTCATTTATCTGAATTATCTTTTCTGAATGTTTTGTTTTGGTTTTTTGTTTCTGTGAGTTTCAGTAATACAGCAAACTCTATCCTCTTCTATACAGGACAACAGCAGAAGTCTTCTATCTTACATTGTCTCATATTATTTGCGTAATTTTGATGAGGTGAGTGAAAGTTAAATTTACTCTTTTAAATTCAGGTTAAGCAACCCAACTTACTAAATTTGTTCTTCTGCTGGTGAGGTGCAGAAATGTGTTCAAATATTGTCTATGCTTTCAGTCATATATTTTAGTACAGAAAAAAAGTAATGAGCACTATGTAACTGTTCATTCGTGTTTTTGTCAGGATGCTGGAAGAGAACAGTGCATCTTTCCTCTTCCGGATCCACAAGATCTCTTCCAGGCTTCACAGCTGAAGTTTGATGATTTTCAAAAGGATCTCCGCAAAATGAAGAAAGATTTGCGAGGTACTGAATCTAGATTAAGTGCTAATTATATGTTACCATTATAACTCTTCTATTTTTGTTTGTATCATTTTGAGAAATTAGATGACACTGTAAAAATGGGTGTGTATTTTTAACTTCTCAGTTACTAGTTTGTTTATTTAATTTACTTTTCCATGACTATGGAAATAATGCAATAATCCACGATTTTCTGTAGATAGCCTGAAAGAGGTTTTTAAATTAAACAGCATCAAACCAGTTAGGTTAAATCTTTTGTTTCAAAACCAAACCAAAAAACTAATTTAATTTTCCTTTTTTTCAACTGGATTTCGAGTCTTTGACCACAAAAAGCATCTCAAAGTGTTGGACCATGTCCATGATAAAAAAATAATAAAAGGTTTATAACCAGGCCCAAATGCTATTTAGTAGATAAAATAGTATGTATGCACATTGTTAGAGACATTTGAAATAACTGGACTTTACTGAAAAGTAATATGCAAACGAAGTATTTTTTCTCCTCTTATGCAACGTGTTCTTTAAATGAATTCAGCAATCTTAAGATATATTTGCTGGACTTTAATGAAGAACATTTATCATATATTTCTTAATCACTTGGGGATCTAAGCACTAAATTTGTTAAGCAAGAGTAGTTTGCACAAATGATCCATGATCTTCCATATTTTTTGCCAAAAATCTGTATTAAACTGGCCAGTTATGTTACTGTGCTAAATCTTTGAGGGGGAGATACAAATCAAGGAGTGATCTGCACATTGCTGTTGCCTTGCTGCTTTTAATGGCATGCCTCTAGAGAGCTAGGAAAGGTTTGGTAATCCGTTAATCCCTGAACAACCTAGAATGGATGGTTCTCTATTAAAACAAAAACATAACATTGTTACTAAATAATATATGACCTTTCCTTCTTGCTCCTATCAAACCTTGTTTGGATATTCAAAAAATTATTTTAAATATTTTGAGGTAATGTTTAAAGTTGTATCAAGGTCACTTAGTGTGATACTGAGGAGTGAACGGTAGCATCATCCATTTACTGCTCCTGAACAGTCTAGGGGGCAAAAATCTCACAATTCAGTCATGAAAACTTGTTTCTATACTTCTTGCAACTTCCAGATAATCTCAGATCTGCCCTCCAAGCTTGCACATGTAGAAGATACTTAGGTCTTATTTAAAAAAGATACTTGAATTCAGGTGCATGTTAACAAATATCCATGGGGGCAGATTTTATTCCTCACAAATTCACCAAAAATGTTTTTTGTACAAGAAAGGTTAAATATTTTTAGATCACGGTTGAAAGTTGCATACAGACATAAATCTCCTGTGGAATAAATCCACACTGTGCAGTGATCAAAGCAGGGGTTCTGTAAAAATGGAAATTACACGCTTCGATCTGCCTTCAGATTGCAGTTGAATTCTTTCTGTGCTTCCAATCCAACCCTTAGGCTCAAGACTCTGTTGTCAGTCTTTTCTGTAGTTAATGAAACTGAAGAATAACTACAAACAACATTGCTGGTACAAACTTTTCTGGGGACATCATCAGCATCTTCATCCTCCCCGGAATATGACGTGACAATTCCAATACCAGACTGCAATCTCAGTCGTGACTTCTTAATAGTCTCCAGAGATGCAAAATGCTTTATGCTGTCTTTTCAAAAGAAAAGTATCAATCTAAGTAAAAAACAATTTGTGTTAAAAGATTTTATGACTACAAGAGCAGTAGAAGTAAACTTTAGAAATACACTAAAAATTCTGGGTATTCTGATAGCTTAATTTTTATAATGATTTCAGTGAGATAGAATAGCCTGTCTTAATGACAATCATTTCTAAATAGAGTACAAACTTTAACAGAATACATAGAATTACTTCAAAGTGAGTTTTTTTGCTGCATTTCCAGCATTTACTTTAAGCACACTGCCAGATTTGCTAACACATGGAATCTTATGAGTTACTAGAGCTAGTAAGTGCCTCATCAAATGACTGAACAGGAAGAGGGTTGTATGATGCTGAGAAAATTCTGACAAAATTCTAAATATGAACCGATTCTTTTGAAGTCAGTGTGAGTAAATGAGTATTGATTATTCCTGGGAAACACTGACTTTAAAGTCATAGAAATAAATGCCCAGAATACATTACTATTTTATACTGAGATGTGGACTGTAACCTTGTACATATATTCATCAGTGATTAGATGGCAGATTTCATGAGTGGCTTTCACCATTTGGTGAGGGTGGGGCATTTGATTTGTTCTTTGTCACTGAGAAACTGAAACTTGCTCATAATATTGATGCAGGCAGTATCACCGCTTTAAGGGTATTCTGTTCATGTTAGTTTCAAATACCCTGAAAAGCATGCAGTGAGATCATGCTTGTTACAATGGGGGAAGAAGGTATTGGTTCACCCAGGAAAAAAAGTCTGCCTTTATTTCTGACTTAGAAAACTTTCCATGATCGTTATTCAAAGGTAAATTTCATTCCAGAAAGATCTTTTCATAAAATTTAAAAAAACCCAACAGAATACCTACAAAGTGGAGGACAGTTATTATTAAAAAAAAGTTTCATAGCTGTAACATTAACAGTTCATTTTAATACTGCTGTATTTTTCCATCTAAAGATGTCAGTAGTATACACACAGACATGCAGATATAAATAGTCTTCATGGTTCTGTAAAATAATTTTGTTGACATGCTCTTTCACAGTTTTTAGTTTGGACTTATGTTTGTATTAGAGTTATTATGCTGACTGCTTAAAAAGAAAAAGGACTCGTGATGTTCAAACTTCTATGCTTTCTTCCCTTTTGACTATCAAGGCTATTGTCCATTTTTAAGTGTTCACGAACTCTATGCCTTGGCAGTTTGTAAAATTTTAGAAAAGAAAATCTCTTTTAGTATTTCAGATTAAAAGTGCAAGTCCCAAAGCCTTTTAGAATCATGCCATGTGCCTGTTCCAAGATGAATAAGACAGAAATTTGGTTTTTTAAGTAATACAGATCCCAAGGATAAAATTTATATACCAGATTTTTTTTGTAAGATAGAAGACCAAAGAACAGGTAGATCCTCTTACTAACAAATCAAGGGAGTTTGGCTCCATCTGTTGCTCCTAGATTTCACAGCTCTCCAGGATTTCCACTTTAGCCTTTTTGACTTCAGTGACATATAATTTGTTAAGCAACTTGATCTGCTTTTGATCTCTCCTGGCTGTCAGCAACGTTCCTTGATGCAGTCATGCCAAGCAATGACTTCTGTTCCTATGTCATTCCACAGAAGAAACTTTAGCACTTGCCACATGACTTAAATCAACTCACCATGTAAAGAAAATTGGGCATCCAGGGTCACAGGAGCAGTGTGTGTCTCTCACTGATTAGGACCTCTGTTATATAACTATTAGTATGAGTATGTTTTTCTAGACACTTCAGAGTGCTCCAGGTAGAGCAGAAAGATGTGGAAAACATGTATTAAATCAATCAAGATTCTAATCCTCTTTGCTCTGACACTCTCTTAAGGTAATATTGTGGTTTAGGAAAATGTTGGATTTGTTGCCCATTAAATTCTTCAAGATGTATTTAGTTTAGGAAAGAACTAGAACACTGAAATGGCATTGAGAGTTATAGAATTATGGCAAGTTAAAAATGTTTAGAAGCTATTCTTTGGCTACACATTAGCACTCTAGCCTTGCAACATTAAGTTTATTCTTGCTAATCAGTAACTAATTCATCACTTGTCACTTATTGCAAAACTTTCACTGAAGCTCAGCTAAAAGGGAATTAGAAACAATGTCAGGCAGAAAATAAATCTGACTAGTAGAAGAGATTAATAGTACAATATAATGCAGATTGCTATGAAATTGAGTTGAAGTCAGCACTTGTTTATGTGTCATAATTTAATATTTAATATATTTGATTGGACACTGACTACAAGTAATAATTATGATAATTAAACATTATTTTTGTAGTGATGCTTTCTTTTGCTATTCTGAGTGTTTATGACTCTTTGAAAAGTCTCCATCCAAAAGCAGCTAGGCTGTGTGGCCCAGTATATCTCCCTGATTTGGAATAAATGTGACTGAGAATGTTTATAAAGTGTTAAGCATTTGCAGAACACTTTGTATTTTAAAAGTATGTTCCAAGAAAAGCTCCAGAGTATCTTGGAAAAATACACGTTGCCTATTTTTTCAGTGCATCTTACAGTCACCTAAAGTTACCTATTCAGCTTGGACCTGCTTGCTGTAGAGCTGTTATGTGCTCTCTTGTTTAACACCTGCTGTGTGAATAAGAGCGTTGGAAGTGCCATAATGTGCGATAGAAGGACTTTTAAGTTATATTTGGGATGGTGTCAATTTGGGACTGAGAGAGTTTGAACAGTAATAGGCTCGCTAATCATTCCTCTTGCCTCAGTAAAGGTTACCCTTAATACCTAGAAAGAGTTCCCATACCTGAGAGTTCAGTCAAACTGTAGTTTAAATGGAATTTTCCTCTTCATGGACAAACTGTGTCTGGGATGCAGGGTTTACTTTGCAAAATAAGATTGCATCCACTGTTAGTTCTTTCATAAGTAATATTAGTGCTTTCAGACTAAAATTTTTAAAAAATTACCATTCTATTTGCCCCTCTCTCTCTCACACACACAGGTATCCTTGTATCTTTTCATACTTCCAACTGTTTCCATCACAGTTCTGATTATGGATCTAGGACTCTGGCAACATTTCAATGCCACTTCTTGATCAGAAGCAGGAGTGGTATTAATTGCAACTTCAATTAACAAACTTGAGCAGCCTTAAGCCATTTAGGGCCTCACTTCAGATGGAAGAAAAGGAAGGGATTGCTCTTCTAAATTTGATTGTCACCATCCTTAAGGAGGAGAGGGACAATCTAAGGATTGATTGATTTTCCAGCTAAGAAAAGGCCTTGAGTCTAATCTGGTGATCTATCTTTTAAAAAGCTAAAGTTTGGTGAAATAAAGTGTATCCCAAGAGGTTTTCAAAAAATTTTTGGTTTTTTAAATGTGCTTATACACTGATATTTCAAGTTTGAAGAGAAGACAGAGATGGAGTAGAGAGAATTGAAGTGGATAAAAAATTGTATTCTTTGGAGTTTGAATTCACTGCATCATCAAAAGCATTCTAAGACAATTTGAAATGTTTTTTGTTTTGTAATTCTCTGTCAATAGTTTTGATATAAATTTGAGTGAAGATATTTTACAATAAAGAAATAGATTTTTATTTTTTTATGATCCATAGATCCATATTGTGATGAAAAGATGCCTTCAGTCTTTTATTATAAAATGCCAAATCACTCAAGGTGATTAATAGCAAAATAATATAGTAACAGTAGTGGTTCGGGTCAGTCATCCAGTTATCTGTACCATTTACAGAAACTTTTACAGAACCTACCTTTACAGAAACAGGTATTATTTTAACCATATTAAATCTTTATTTTAGCCTACTCATTAACAGCTGCACATCCCCAAATTCTAGCTGTTTTTTCACTTATCACAGAAAGGGTTAATTGCTGCAGCTATGCTGCATGCAGACTCCTAAACCTAAACCAGATGTAAACTAAAGCCAGGCTTTCAGTCAATCTGTGAGTCATATTTTACTGTCCTTAAAACTCCAAACAAGGAGCTGTCTATGGAAGCCCTTGAAGACTCAGCAGTTCTTAGTGTAAGTCGTTACAATTCCAAAAAAAATAAATAAAAGAAAATTAAGAGCTCTTTCTGTATTTGTGGCTGGGTTCATCAGAGTTTGTCTTTTGATGAGGCCAGCATTGTTTCCTTTAGATAAAGTCTAAACTTTCTTTTAAAGTCACAGGTTGCAGTTGTAAGGAACCCAGAAAGCACTGAGGAAGTTGAGAAAACAGTGATTATGTTGTTATATAGTTTTCAGACAAGTAGGACACAGGCACATCTCCTATGGAAGTCTGAATACTCAGAACCTCAGAAAATTTCAAAGCTTCCATAAAGGCTTAGAAACAAAGTCTGTCAAGTCTCAACTAAAGGTGTGCTCTCAAATATCTTAAACTATCTTGAAAATCCACCTGACTTCTAGCAGACTTCTATAGATAAGTATGTGGTTTCTGAATTAGTTAATAAAAATGGCCTAATGAAGCTGTTAATTTACTCATCCATGATAATTCACAAGTCTGCTTGCTTCCTTTTTCATTTTTTTATTGTTGGGTTTGGGGTGGGTTTTTTGTTTGTTTTTATTTTTCATTTAGTTTTCATATCTTGGGGGTTTGAAAATAAAAATCCTGGTGCCCATTGTTATCCTGGCCAAAGAAAATGCAGTAAGCCCGAGGAGCAGCTGGTCATCTGCTCACCCATTTTGTTCAAAAAGACATCTTTTATGTTTAGAAGAGATTTGTGCTTCCAAGGGCTAAAATTTAGCATCCAAGAGAACTAGCTGGGAAATGTGCATTAAAAAGATATTCTGAATGTTGAAAATATTTATTTCTCCTGTTAAAAAAGGTGAAGCAACTATTTCTGATAATGAGACTGAGCGTATTTTACATCACTTACCAGAATCACTAATTGAAAATGTTAGTGCAAAGCACGGAATTTTTTTGTCACTCTTTTTTTTTCTTTATAGATGTCTCTTAAATTATATTGGCTGTTGTGAAACTTTATATGGTTTTAGTAAGTTGACCTGAAAGAAAAATAAAAGAAAAAAATAGGATAAGAAAGCTAACGCAATAGCTTGAAAAAAAATGCAATTAGTTGTATTTTAACACAGAAATAAAAAACTAGATGAATTCTTGAGATACTGGATACAGCTGGAATTGCAGTTTGCTTAAATCTGTAAACTGGTTTTGACCACAGGTTTTCACATCAATTTCCAGATCAGGAGCATTTGAGAGGCCTGTCTATGTGTGGGCAAAAAGCTGCCAGTTTGAATTGCCCACAAGAATCCATTTTGATTGCATCTGTGAAAAATGACATAGAGTTCTCTGCAGCATATGATCTTGAGAGGAGATGAAATTAGATGTATTATCAGTCCTTTCCATTGTTTATATATTGCTTATATGTTAAAATTGGTTTAGAGCGTTGGAGAAAAGCTGTCTCTGCACTTGCCAACTTCTGCTTAAGATTTGAGATCTTTGGAAGGTCTGAAGTGCATGATTTGGGACTAGAGGATAGTGAAACCTTCACCTTGCTTCAAAGCAACACAAAGTTTTTATCTTTATTCCTGTTTGGACAATTCAGTCTTGTGAGATATGTTTCTACCTAGTTCTTGGCTTTTGTGACTGCTTATAGGAGTCTTATTTGTGGTGCCTTGAATACTTTTAGTTCTTTCACTATAAGAAAATTTAAAATCTGCTTGAAATAAATGGAGTTTAGAAATATGCTAAATTTGTCTGGTTTTCAATTGTATACACATCTCCTAAAATGAGATAATAACTAAACCTGTGAGAATAGGGAAGATAAGACCAAGTTTGAGTCTGTTAAGAAAAATCAGACAAGCTTTTGTTTTAAACAAAACTTCTACAAAATCGTCACAGCAGATCCCCTTTGCCAATCTATTCCTTTGATATCTAGGATGTTTAGCTGAGCTGTTTCATGGAGATAAATGTGTTTGAGTATGAAACTGAGGTTAAAAAAAAATCAAATTTAGAAGGCTGTTTGTAGTCTCACATACTTTTTTTTCCCCCATGTTTTTTCTCCATGTTGCTTACAAGTTATTAAATACCCTTCTGACACAAGCATTTACTCAGTATCTTACTTCATTTGGGCAGAAGTGCTGGGAACTATATGATATTTTGTACTACTTTCATTTGATCAGCACTCTAAGTTCTTCAGTTACAATGAGGACTAGCAATAGCTCATACCAATAAAGGGGGTTTTTATTCTAGTGACAAATTACAGAAAATAATAAATGAGTGCTATATCCAACAGGCTGTGCACGGTGACTACAATTCCAGTCTTCGTGATCTGGAGAATTGCAAAACTTAGGAAGAGCTTACAGGCCTCTTAATTCTTTAATGAAGAAAGCATCTGATGAACTAGTTTGTTTTAAGCATCATAATAATCATTAGTATGGTAGTAATGACTGGATTTGTTAATTTTCAAAGTCTGAATGCTACGTACAATATTTTACTCTCTCTAAAGCAAGAGAAAGAGATTTTTTTTCCCTTTGTTTTCTTTTTGATTTTAAATTATATATACAGTGTTTGCAATTCAGGAATAGGGTAAAAAATGGACTTGAACTGTTATTCTTCTAAATATCATTGATTTTACGCTTTTCACAGAGGGAGGGGAGTGGGCAAAAAAGGACAAAAATAACTCCACCATAAACTGGAGAAACAAAGCTATCATTAAATGCACATTTCCCACACCACACATATGTGCACAAATAAATTAACTGTGGGAGAGCTTCCAGTATCTAAATGGTTTAAAGAAGAGACATTTCATTTTGACAATCAACATTACATGATTTTGTTTCCTATAAGAAGATGAATATAAAACATAGACTATCCCACATTTCCTTAAACATTTTGAAATGGGACTGCTTCAAGCTGTTGACATGGGTATAGGCTAAGATTTTTGTTGGGTATGAGATATATATAAGATATATACTTCTCTCAAATTGGCTGAAAGTTCATATAAGCTGCAAACATTCAAGAGAGTATAATGCTGTGCTGCTCTGAAAAATGTTTAATCCATATTCGGGAAAAACGTGTGGAATTTTGGTGATATTAAATGTTATGGTAGGTCTATCTCCTCTTTCAGCTCTGACACTTATTTCTGCATAAGAGAAAAGAGTAATACCAATCCTATATATTACCATCAGAACATCTCCATTTGCAGAATAATACATACGTTCTCTATTTCTTCTTCTGTCCTATGTTGTAAGAAAATTCATGGTCATTTGGATCCCCTCCCCTATTTCACGTGTGTTGACTAACATTTGTTTAAAAATTACAGGCTTCCAATTATGTAATTGTATGACTATATTTGGTGGGGCGTACGTGGGATTCTTTAAAATTTTTAATATTGCTGCATAAGCAGGTTACCTGTCTAAATAGACACATTCATGTTTATCTTTCCCTTAAGAGTCTGCTGTTACTATTTCCATTTTGCTCTAAGCTTAAAAATATAATAATTAAAATTTCATTTTATTATCACCTTGGTTTTAGTCCACTTGTGTGGAGTTACCAGTTATTTGAGTCAGTCTGCTTTTCTGTATAAATATTAGGATGGTGCTTTCTACTACCTCAAAATATTTTTTAAATGTTTAACAAGTTTTCTGTCTTTAAAGACATACTAATAACTCTTTTTTCCTAAAGAAACCCTGAAGGGTAAGCAAGGAAATGTATGTTTTTTAATGTGTACACTTGAACTGGAAATTTTGAGGCAGAATCAAGCAGGATTCATTTCTGTTGAATGACAGGAACTTGTCACAGCCTAAAGATATTTTCCTTATAGTGGAAACTGGAGTTTAACATTCACCTGAAATAATCTCAGGTCTTCTCTTGACCCAAATTAAATTAGCTTGGCTAGTTGGTGGAAGTATGGTAGTACCACCTTACCCACAAATGATCTTCGTGTCAGGGCTCCTTTAGGCCCCAGATTCTGTGTCTTGGTTTCTAGTGCAGTAAGAAGCAAGCTGTTCTTCAAGTTCCCTCATAGAGTTCAAGCCATGTGTACTGTACTCTTCCAATCTTCCACTTCAATCCTTTTGCACTATTAATTTTGAACAATGCAAAACCCTTCAATACATCTGTGATTTTATCAAGTATCAAGCCCTCATCTGTCTTAACTTACTAGATTTCTACTGTTGGTGCAGGTTTTGCATCTGAACCTTATTTTGATCCAGGCACTATTGCCTGGGGCCAGGTGTATCAACACGGCCTGGAATCTGATTTTGTAATTTTGTTCCCACACAGCTCTGTCCCTTAAATTTGTCTTTCTCCCGCAAAATAATTGAATACTTTTGTTAATTTTTGCTACCACTCATTAAACTCACACACTGGCCACAAATTATCTGCCTATAAAAATATTTTGCTGGGAATATAACTGTTCCTAATTCTATTATCATAGTGTTTGTACTTGTAGTGTGTTTGAGGCGCATGTTCCAGCAGTTTCACTGGGTATGAATCAGTGTCTTTTATTACAGTATAGAGATCCATGCTATGATGTGTCATCCTAAACTAATCTGTTACTTCAATTTCAGCATGTGAGACAGAAGCAGCAAAAGTTTATCAGCTATCACTAGAAGAGCACCTACAGCCCTTCAAAGACAACATGGAGCAATTCATTAGTCAAGGTAAATAATGAAACGTCACTTAACCTTTTCATGACATTTCAAAGGAAAGTTATGGGAACAATGTTTATACATTGTGGGAAAGGGACTGTTTATTTTGGCATCATAGAAAGACATGGATTAGTTTAATCAGATGCCACACAGTTCTAACAGATTTGCAAAATGATTCTCTTGTACTGTAGGTGACTCACTCTCTTTTGCATGACAGCAAAGACAAATGCTATTGGCTTGAGTGTGTGATCTTCTAAGTTCAACATTCCAGTAGAAAACAAATTTACAGCCTTTGTTCCTTGAAAAATTATTGAAGCTGGATCTGTTTCATTAACTTCATTCCAATGAGATAATTCTTTTGTATGTGCCAAAAACATGGAATAAGCATAACAAAAGTAGTTAAAGGTTTTCCAGATACACTGCAAATCCATGTGAAATACTTGGATGTGGTTAATGGTTAACACTGCAAGAGAAAATATATTAGAAATATCCAGGATCAACTGGCATTCTGAGTATTAGTAGGAAAACACTTTGAAAATGAATAGACTGTTCTTTACTAGATGTTTCTCTGACAAGATTATAGGAAATATGGATAACTTTAGGTTTTGACTAATGCTATATCAGAGCATCTCTTGAAATACTACTCAGCATTGACCAATTTGCTTTTTAAAACAAGTCAGAAATCAATGCATCAGGGTTAAAATGCCCTGGTGAGTACACGTAATTTTAACATTTTGCTGCTCCTTCTGCTTTGATATCGTCTCTTATAATCAAAGGCAGACCTGTTGTCTCCTGAACAGGCAAATTATGAGAGAATTCTGTTTCTAGTGCTGATTCATTAATTCATTAGCCTAGAGATGTGTTAAAGGACTACCATTTATAGAAATAGTTATTAACTGAATGTGCTTTGTATTTGAGAGGCTGGTCAGATTTGCATGTCTCTCTTCCTGGTTACGTGACTACCTATCCAAACATTACCAGTGGAGTACCGGTAGAATCATAAAATGGTTTGGGTTTGGGACTAGACCAGGCTGCTCATGTACTCTACTAGGTACTGATCCATGCTATAGGACTCTCAATTACAGGGAATAAATTGAACACACCCAATATTTTGAATCATCAATTTGAATCATCAAAATTTTGAATCATCATTTTGATGTTTTCGAAGACAAATGTCTGCTAGCCAAACCTGGGAAACAGGATGTTGTCTCCAGCGCATGACATTTGGTATGAACCAAATTAAAACTGGATTCTGGTTATGTATATGGCATATAAATATTACAGAAGTGGTATGATTGAACATGTAGCAAGTACTTTGCATTAGGTTTATGTTATAGTTTTTATGTATAGATAGGGGACATTCAAATCACAAGATTTTCTGAAAGATATCACTACTGGCATGCTGTAAATTGTGTCATTTTAACATTATTGACAGAGTAGGAAATCAAACATGAGGATTATCCCTGGAAGTGTTCAGGGCCAGGTTGGATGGAGGTCTGAGCAACCTGCTGTAGTGAAATGTGTCCCTGACTACGGCAGAGGGGTTGGAACTAGATAATCTTTAAGGTCCCTTCCAACCCAAAGCATTCCGTGATTATATGATTGTATTTCAGCAGACAGCCATCTGTTAAATTTGTGCTTTTTCTTTTAGAAACCATTGTTTTAGAAGTATTTAACTTTAGCTTTTTTAATGATTTCTGACTATACTTTCCAGAATATAATTTTATGTAAGCTGTGTAGTGATCTGTTTTTGCAAGGATATGCAATTTCCTTTGTGATTACGTGTCTGTACTTTAGGAGAGTGCGGAAAAAGAGAAGAAAAAATATATATCCATTGCATCCATTAAGAACTTTGCTTTGTTACCATATTAGAAGTGTATCTTGTTGGGTGGTTGACAAAAGGAGAAACCCGTAATGTCAGTAAAAATATCACTGTCTCATTTTGTTGAAAATAATTGGAAATGTGTGTTCTGAACACAGTAAAGTGTGACTAAACAATTTCTACTTTTTTTTAAAACCATAGGGCCTATTATGCAGAATTCTGTCCCAATGTAAGAAAGACAAAGGTTAACATATAGCAAAAAAGAATCCCTGGTTAAGTTCCAAAAACAAAGTAATTTAAATACCTTTCATTATGAAATCCTTTGTTTTTACTTCATGGGATTGAATTCCGACTTGAAAGAGGCCATGTTTAAAGCAGGATTTCTCTTTCCTGTTCAGTGTTTGACAGGCTTTTGATCTAGATATTTTTTCTAAGGGCTTTTGTTGTTTATGTAGACATAATCGATGAGTCTTTTCAGCTAGACTGCACACATGATCATTTAGAAAAACAGAGGGACAATTCTTGGCACCTTTTGGGGATTTTTGTTTATATAACATATGCTCTAGGCAAAGAAAAATCAAGCTTTACATTTTTATCTTTTCAAGTTCCAGTTTCTCTAAAGTCAGAAAAAGTTTTAACTTATAATTCAGATGAAAAGAATTTCGCATAAGGTTGAATAATTTGGCATGTTTATATGATGCCTTTTTAGAGCAGATAACTTGTGTGCATAATGGGACCCAAAAGTTCAAAGTAGCTAGTTACTTACGGCATATTCATTTATACATATTGCTAGCAGCTAAAATGGAAAATGGTTTTCCCATAGGCAAGAAAACTTGCACACCAAATTAAATATCTTTGGCCAGGGGTTAGAAAGGCTATGCTTTGTAAGAATAGTTACTGTCACACACAAATAACTTTGAGTTATGTTACCACCACTCATCTAGCTGATTATTACTAATGATGTACTTAAAAAAAAAATCTTTTTTAATGTTAACACTTCTATTAGATTCATCAGAGACAATAAAAGGTTGCATATCACTAGTTTGCTTGTAGATGATTTCATTTGAAAGCTAAAGAAGGGGAAGAGGCAAGAATGTGTTCAGAATCATGAAGTTTTTAGATGGAAGCGCTAGTGGTATGTGCGATGAAGGCTGTTCAGTATTCACCTTGCTATCCAAGTCAGTAGCCTAAACAATCAGCATGTGCATTGAAGTATGCAAATTAGTGACAAGATACCAGTCCTTTCTTGAGGGACTTCATGTCATTCTTAAAATGATCATTATCCTTAACAAGATTAAATTACCTGTGCTCTCCTTTCTACATTGGCTTAGTGGATATTGGCAAGCATGATTTATCCTATGCATTGAATTTTTGAGGATCTGTGTGCCTCAAAACCTCCAACAAAATCCTCTCTGTTCTTCCAGGTTATTTTGTTTGCTTCCATATGTTTTCCTCCTTGTTTTCTTTTCATGTCCTCTTTTTGAGTCCACATACTGCAATCACATCAAATCACCAAATTTATCGTGTGGTTCTCTTGTTCTTAAAAATGTTATTTTTCTTTTGTGAACTTCTCCATAGCCATAGGGTTTAAAAATGGAAAAATAAAAAAAAAAAATAGAAAATCTACTTCAAAAAAGGAGATTGAAGAAAAGTTGTCAGAAAATACAAAACTTTTCAAAATTATATTGTTGATTATTTAGTTTGTTAAAACAATTTTTCTAAGCATTTCCAATATGTGAGTAAAATATAACTGTGAAATTTAGTAAAACACTTGTCTTTTTCCAATGGAAATTTATTCATACCAAACAGTAGGGATTTAAAATTTGCATGTCCCCAGTATAGCATATATAGTCACGTTTTCTGTCTTTCAGTTATTCCTCACAAATTATCACGATTTGAATAAGAGAGATTGAAAGCAAAGTTCTATTTGAGAACCTTGTCTCCATAGTTCCATATGTAGTTGTGGATAGATAGGGATACAAATACATGAGACATCACATCCACCAGTTTAGGAAGCTTCAGAAATCACTTCTTTTCCTGGTGGAAATGAGTCTGACATGAGACAGTGGGGAAATGCTGAGGGTGCTAATTATCATGCAGTTTTTAGAGGAATTTCATTAGCAGTTAGTAATCCTTTAACCTTGTCCCCACTGGATAGGTTAGCCAGCTCATGCTGAAAGAATTTTGTGTGCATGAACCACAGTTGATTCGTAGTCCCCAGGTTTTAACTGTGGTTAACTTTGCACTGAAAAGCAGTCTCTGGGTGTTTGCTGTTGGGATGCCGTCTAGGCTGTGCATTCTTGTCAGCTTGATAAAGCAGGAAACTATGGCAGGAAGCAGCAATCATCACTCCCTCAGAATAGTAAGTCTTGTTTGGGAAGTGGGAAGATTCAGTATGTTGAAATCACAGCTTTTCCACTGAGATTCTATAAATTGTGAAAATGTTGCAGACTTCAAATCCGAGCAAATCATCTGACATCCTATTCAGAAGCCAAGCCAATATAATTCGTTTTAGACTTCAGAAAAAAATTATGCCATGGGAGACATACAAGCATTGTTTGCTCAAGTAAAAACAAAAACTTCTGATTTTTGACTAGTTCATCTAAAAGCAATGAGAATTATTCCAGTGTAATTTTAAGTTTGGGACTACAGAGTAGCCATTCAATCTTTGGTTCCTTCTAGTCTTATTTTGAAAAATTCTGCCATTTTGCTATTGTAAGTGAATACCAGCACCCGGTTTTGTTCTGCTGGACCCAAGAATATAAACTCTTCTCCAGACCTAAATTCTAGTCACATCCTCATGATCTAACAGAATAAAGATGCTAAAATTGTCCTGTTGGTTTAGTTGTCTGTAACCATCTCCTTCTTTTGCCTGGAAGAGCATTCAGGAACACAGTTTCTAAATTATTAGTAAAGGACTGTATAAATCACAGTGAGTTCTATTTATCGCTGTAGCTGCAACCAGATAGTTGGTCATGACTTGTTCTTTTAGGTCAAGCAGCAAAAGGCTGTGCATCATCAAATGATGGATTTTGAATGAGACTAAAGCATCAGACTGAATCTTGGATGTCTGGGTTAAGTTCCTGGCTCCAGAAGTATTGTAGATGATTGCGAAATGAGTGCTGCTAGGCTAATCTTAATTCTGGTGTTTTCTAACACAGAATGATTGATTTTGCAGATTCCATTTTCTTTAAATATGGCTTTTATAATTTGATTAATATAAGGGAGAACATAGCAGTACTTCATAATTTTTCTAAGAATAATTTGAGGAAAATATGACTAAAACATGATTAGGAAGATATATGAATAAATGTTTTTTGTTTTTATTTGGAAAAATTGCACAGAACATTAAGAGGTTGGATATTAGTAATTTATGTGGAGACACTGACTTTAAATATTTTTATGATTGCCCAAATATACTCATTACTAAGACCTAAAAAATATTTTTTTTCCTTTGAGAAGAAAATCTTGGAGGAATATGAAGGGCAAGCAACATAAACTCACTAGAACAAAAGATGCAGGAATTCGACTTAAGCAATTTAATTTAATGAATGTTTACATTTTTCTGTTAGTATTCTTTTTGTTAAATTTTTGAAGGAGCTTTTAAAACTTGTTCTTTGAGTCCTGAAAGTATTTTTTTAATCTCACACTGACATCTTAATGCTGATAAATAGTTTAACGTCAGCGTGATATAAACTTGTCCCTACTTCAGATGTCAGCACCTCCATTGGTGTGCATTTTTACATAATAATCCTAACTCAGATTGTGTTGCATTTGCAGCACTAGACAGGCTTCACTGAATTAGCCTCACCTTGCTTCAAAGTCCATGAAAGGCCAAACTTTTAGACTGGTGCTGTCAGCTGTTTTGTGCCTTTGGCACGGGTTCTCATCTAATCATTTTTGTAGGCATCACAGTGGTTTCAGACAGCGCAGGTGTGGTAGAGTTAAAAAATGTCTTTTGTCATCACATGAGTACAGATCAAGGTATGAGTATCACAATAGCATGATACAAGTCATCCAAACTCAAAACAAAACTCTGAAAAAAATTCCTCCTGAAAAAAGTTACCAAAAACCTTGTGGACAGCTGGGGAGGGCAGAAAATAATTCACATTTTAAATATCTTCTCTAGTAAAAATGTAGTCAAATAAGATTTTTTTTTATGACACAGTTCTTGGGATGGAGAATGAAAAAAAAAAAAAGGACATTAAAGCTTAAGAGCACTTAGGTCCTTCATAAGCCCTAATGACAACGGCACATGTTCTTCAGCGCTGTGGAGTCCAGGCTTACAAATGAACAGCCTTCCTTTTAAATCAGGCCTGAATTCTCTTGCTGTATCTTTACTGTACCCAAAAACGTATATTTAGTCATAGATATGCTGTCTAACTTCACATCTGTTTCCTGCCTAGTCCTGGCCTGACTGAGACCTTTCTGCAGTGTAGGATTTAAGATCAGTAGCAGGGAATATCGAGTGAGAAGCTCAAAACTGCACATGAAATACAATGCACCTTACTTCTGTGAATGTGACACAATTTCTCAAATATGATGGATGGTGGCTTAGCCACTTCCTCTGACATGGATGAATCTCATCAGCTCCCTTGAGTACCTTCAGGTTCCTCAGTTAGTCTCAAACTCAATCTTCTCCTTCTTCATTCTCTCAGTCCTTGCCTCTGCCTTCTGCAACTTTGGCAGTGTGGATGGACCACTTGCTGATGAATACTGAGGCAAAAATAACTATCTTGTTACCAAACTGCTGCCTGATGGATTAAAAGAGAGCACAAACTGCAAAACGTGGAGGAAGTTTGCATCTTGAGAAACATCTCAGATAGAACTTGGGATGAGCTTTTTTTGGTTTTATTATTAATATAGTGTTAATCTGAAAAGTAAATCTCCTTTTATATAGTCTTCTTAAGTTTAAAATTTTTTAACTTTTAAGGAAGTTCAAGTTTCTGTCCTTGCATATTCACTGAGGTTTTAAGCTGTGCTTCCATAAATCTTGCTCATAATCTATGGAGCTAGCACATAATTTGCATTCCTGTTGTGTCAGAGTCTAGTCATAAGGAATTATAATTGGTTGGAATAAATATAAATGTTTATGTGTTTAACTGACCATAGGTTTGGAAAAAAAAGGAACAATATAATTAGGAAAATGTTCAGCGTATTGGATGCTCTGTCCTGTTATCTTCAAGAAACTGGGGCCTGAATTTTTAAATTTAAATTTTCTATTTAAATGTTCTCTTACCTGTATGCATAAAAATCTTAGAAAATGGGGGAGGGGGAACAGGTATTCTTCATGCTGACAACCTTTTATGAATTTGTCGTTGGAAGTACAGAAGGGTGTAAGACTCTTGCTGCGATTCCCACAAGAAATCCTGCTTTATTCTCTTGTAAAGCTTTCTTAGCATGAATTTACCTGGTAACAAGCCATCCAAATATACTTGCATCTTTGTTCAGTGTAAATAGAAATTCTCAGAACTATAGCAACACAGCTCTAATGAGTCATTGAAAAGGCTTTGTATCTGACAAAAAAAAAGGAAAAAACAATTGGCTGCACTTGAAAGTTACTGGAAAGCACATTCATAGCTAATTATAAACAAATACTAGTTAACACTTTAAATAAAAAGAGAGGAAAAAAGCAAAAAGATTTAGGACATAGACAAGCAGATGAAAGGATTCTTGTTGCCTTCCATCTGAGATTACTCAGATGCATTCCTGTATTCAATTACCTGAGAAGATGTGATATTCCCTTAAGAGAGTTCAGGAGATCAGAAGGGATGGCAGTTTCGTGCATCTCCTTACTCATAGCCCTTTGAAACTGGTTCAGCAGAAATTGCTTAAATTGCACCAGGGATTGGGGCCAGACGGTGACTACAGACAGTAATCACTGGGTCAGGATCATACCACAAACCAACAGCAAAAAGTTCTGGTGGAACAAAAGCTCTGGCAGGGTGTGCAAATGCCATTTGAGTGGACTTACAAGGTCTGCTTGGAATACATTCTGAATCGGCACCAATGGGTCAACTTGTTTTGTGGCTATGCTTATCTAGTACATTTACATGGAAAGGACACCGATAATTCTTATTAGTTGCTACCTTTGAGTCTATTTTTCTCATCAAATCTCTTGCATACTTCAATTCTAAGCTTGAGTTTTATGGTTTTTGGGATTTTTTTACAAAGCCACTAAGCTCAAGCCCCTCTCATCATAGTGTCCATCTAAAACGGCTTAGTTCTTCCCAGTGCCACTCATGCCCCCAACCACACTAATCCTATTAAACAAAACATGCAAGGAGAACAAACAACAACAAAATCCAAAAACTGAGGCAAAACAAATTCAAAAGTCTAAAAGGGAGTGGAGATAAAGGGGGAGGGGAAGAAAGAGACTTTCCTCAAGAGCTTTCTATTGATTCTCGTGTATTTGCTATTCTGCTTTGGTGTTTCAAGGTTTTTCAAAACATAGTCTTGAATAGTATGCTAACTGCCAAAAAAAAAATTCTCTTAAGTGTTATTTTGGTGTTTTCTGAGGGTATTTAAAAATATATATACTACCAAGCAGAACAGGGGAATTTTCTCAGAAGCACTGACAGAGCTCTTGTAAACTTGGACCTTAGACCCTAGTAATAGCAGAGTAACTGCATATGCCCTTGCTTGTGGTGGTAGTTCATGCAGTATTTTCTCTGTATCCATTTGCTTTCTGTCCTAGTCACATGCTTGAGATACCTACAGAAGGTATCCTTGTGGCCTTTTTAGGCACCTCAGGTCCTCAGGCCTTAATGGAGCTACTTCAGAAGTGACAGGTGAACTGCCTGAAGTTCCATACACTTTTTAAGAATGTTTTTCCCTCAATTTTGTTTTTAGCTTAGTTTTGCTGGGACTTGTTTTGAATTTGTGGCTCTGCCAGTGGAAATACTTGGTATATTTTCAAAGCCACAGCTACTATTCACTTATCACCAGTGTGAAAGAAAATATGTCCTCTTTAAAGATCCTGGTAAATCTGCAACAAGGGTTGGTAAAAATATTATTCATTGTTTTCTTTTTTTTTTTCCTCAGTAAAAAGGCTTTCTATAAATTTTGCTGCTTTTTAATAATATGTATGTAACAGAGGAGCACAATAATCCCAGTCTAAAACAGTTGTTGTATGTCTTTGAGTTCCCAGTTAGCTGTAAGTCAAATATTTCTTTTTAGATTTTTTTTAATCCTGTGGAAGAGATGATAGAGTGAAACATCACGCTTTCAAACAAGAAATTGTAACAACTGATAACAGAGACAACAGATGTTATTTGCAATATCTGTCCACACAGAAAATAGTCTGTACATATAGAAAGTAGATATGTCCATGTTATTAGCTTTTTTAAAAGTCAGATTTAAGGCACGAGGTATAGTGGTTAAATACCTGGTTTGGAGGAGACTAGTAGAGAAAGTTTATTGGACTGAAAATGAGAGGATACTTGGCAGTTGTCTTTGCTCACAGCGTGGCTTGATTTCCGCAGAAAACTTAGCATAACACATCCAAAATGATCCATTGAGGTCAGAGGGGACAATTTGTGGTCAATCAGTGATTTATATCCTTGCCTTTGAACCCCTTTTAATTTAATTTCATCTTCTAGGCTTCTTAAAAAAAGAAAGACTATTTATAGAAAAGTGAGTTATACTGTTCTGCTGAAGACCAGCATTTTCTAAAATTCCTGTGTCTATTTCTCACATTCAATTTCATGAGATACATCACATTTTCATAAATGCATAGGTCACTTTAGTATGGTTATTCATATATGTGCCTTTGTAGAAGTTTATATGTAACATTTGCAGGACTCTAATCAGAAAGAATTGAAAGAGCAAACACATGAAACAATGGCATGTATCATTCTGGAATGTGGGTATATGCTGATAAGGACAGGAAACTTGAGAATTCAGCTAATTAGACTTAATTTGTGAATCTCGTTTGAAAGCTCAGTTTGAGCTGCATGAGGTCAAGTTTTATGCCTCAATTATAAAACATCAAGCAGTAAATTTAAGCAAATTTTTTAAAAAGTGATAGAATAGAAATTAGAACATCTGATGAGTAATTTTTGAAGAAATGCATATGTCCTGTAATTAAAAGAATTGATATAAGAGCCTTGGATATAGTACAGTCCTCATGCTTGGTAAGCAATGACATAGGGAGGAAGAAATGTACTTGAATTTTGACCGAATATATAAAGTATTTAGGAAGTATAGACCTTGCTCTAAAAGGAGACCATTAATTAATCTGAAAGTATCTTAATGGAAAAAGCAGGTAAACAGTGGAATGTCATTCAACAAGAAGGCATTAAAGATGCTTTCAAACTAAAAAGGGAAAATATAACTAAATCAGTACATGTTGTAAATCTTTGATAAGGTAGCTTCGCTCTGTGAGAAGTCAGTTTGAATCTAAAATGCTGTGGGTTTTGAGATGGCCATGTTTTTCAATATAACCTAAGGTTATTTTGCAACTGTATTATTTGAAGTAGATTTTTCAGAATATATATGCCTTCAGGATTATGAAAGCTGCATGTAAAGCCCTACAATATATAGAGTGTGTGAAGGCTGACATAAAACTGTTACCTGTGCTTAGTGATGCATTACACAAAATAGAGGGGCTAGTATTTCCTGGTATGATATAGCCTTTAATAGATTTGGAACAGTGTATTTGGAGGTACTTTAGCAAATTGGTGTCAAGAATCAAGGAAAGTTCTTAGCTGGGGGTCTTAGAAAATATTATGAACCAATAAAATATAGAATATTTGGGAAACAAAACTAACCCAAGAGCAGAAATTCCTACATCTGTCAGAAAACCTGCAAGCAGTCACTGCTATATTAGATAGTGGATTCCAAATGTATATGAAAGCAGATATGGATGCTGCATGAATACAAGATTTCTTTTAATGTTTTTCAAAGGAAATAAAATAATATTTCTAAAATAATCTTATTTCTTGAAGATAGAGAGTAATTGCAGTGGCAGAAGAGAGTGCTCAGATATGGTCAGCTGCCATGGTATCCCTGGATTTATCTAATTTTTCTAATATTGGCCCTTGATGTGTTATGATCACTGTGGAGTGGGTATGGATTTTTTTTTTAATTTCACCTGTTGTAGGTGTTCTTTTTTGTAACAGGAAGTACACTTTTCTCCCCTGAATATTCTCCCAAGGCGAACACCTTTAAGCTGGTATTTGGCACTTAATGGATATATGCCAAGAATGAAGAAGCCAAACTGGTGCCTTTCATGCACTCTTTTTACACCTGTGATGAACTGCTTTGAAGGAAGAAGTGATAATAAAGATGCATTATACTGAGTGAAATGATAAAGTGTAATGCATTCTGGGACACTTCAACTGGATCCATCATAACTACATTTTTTAATTTCCCTACTCAAAGAGGAAAACTAAATTGGAAGCAGTTTACCAATGAGGTGATTAGTACAGAGCAAAGTACCTGAAATCACTAACATCAGGTGATAATATTAGTGGCCCAGTCCAGAAGTTATAACAGTCTCCAGCTCCTTCAACGTCTACTAGTTATTCCATTGCATCCAAGTGATAGTAAGAATTCTGTCATTTTTGTAACAGGGGGCTTTCTTCCCTGACTGATTAAGTTTCACTGGATGTCTTTGACTAGCCATTTTCCACAGCTCTTGGATGTTTACTGTATACTAGTGCAAAAGCAGTCATCTGATTATTGTCTTTGGACAGGGACAGATCTCTGAGTGTATATATCATATTTTCTCTTTCACTGGTGCCACCTGTCGTCTTGTGGAAGCAGAATTGTTTTTTTAATGTCTTTAACTTTTTCTGTCTAGAAAAATGATAGTGCAAAAGGGTTGAAAATTAGATTTCACCTGAATAATATTTTTTGATAGCATGCGAAAGGCTTAAAAATATCACATTTGGAACAAACTACATGGAAATTGTTCTTCAGAGAAAATCCTTTTCTTTGCAAGACTTTATAAGTGTAATACCAAGAGGTGATTTGATGCAGGATGAAATCTCTCTCTGTGGGTATAGTAGCTACCTTATGTATATGTACTATTACTTAAAAAAAAAAAGTGCTATTACATGCACCTCTGCCATTCAGGGTTTCTAGAGTTTCTTTTCGTTGTGTAATACCAATTCTCTATGAATTTATTAAAAGTATATATACCAGAAATAACTTGGTTTTGTTTTGCTTTATTTTGTTTTTCTTCTTCTCTGGACCACAATAACTTTCTTTTTTAATTGAAAGGAAACTTTTGCCAGAATGTGGATATTCTGACATGCTTTGATAAGCTTAGGATAATATGTTATGCTTACACTCTTTCGAAAAATAAATTGTGGAATATTTGTTCCATTATTGGTGCGTAAATAATCGTTTGTAAACATGTTCAGAAGAGTTTTAATAAAGAAGAAAGGACCTAAAACAAGGCAGCTCTAATGATATTCCATCCGATCAATCCTAGAAATGATAAAATATTTGTATCCTAAGAATGCGACATATGTATACAATACTGTCACAAGATGGAACATGCTAGCCTCCATTTCTGTGCATTGCTTAAGTGAAAGAAGTCCTAATTGCATTTTTCAGTAATAGAATTATTTATTTCAGGAGTTGTATCCACAGATACTTAGTGATTGTGTTAATGCAGAATTAGATATTTGGTCTCATTTCATCCAGGGAGTTTGTGCACAGCTTCTTCTCTTTTGAACAGTATGTTTTTACTGGTCATACCTTGACTTTCAGGATTGAAGTATGAAGAAAAAAAAGTATTAATGAAATTCTGTAAAAGCTGCAACATTTCACCTGGTTTCTTATCCAAAGCGAAGCAAGGCTTTCAAGAAAAACTCTAAGTCAGCCCAAATTCACTCAGCACTGGGCTCAACTTCACTCAAAAGGGTTGTGAGCTCTTGCAAACCTTTTGAAGAATCTGGGCCATGTTTCAAGTCGGTATTGAAACCTGTAATCAGGCAGGATTCACGTGCTCTTCAATTTCCTTGAGAACATTTACCCATCTCTCCCTCGAGTTTTTTGTGGTTTGCTGGGATTTTTTTTTTTTTTTTTTTTTTTCAAGATAGTTATTCAAGTCAAGGTAAAA